>CM074279.1:1997500-2002500 GCA_037194245.1 Opsariichthys bidens
CACACACACACACCCTCACTTTTAATGTAAAAAAATGCATTACGTTTGTGGTCTCGTCACAATTAATCATGTAAATTAATAACAAATTTACAATTCAGAATGGTGAAATTTCCTGGAAGAGTTTGCATTACTAGATATTTCTGTCTGCCGTTAAAAATTACTATGGTAAAAATGTTTACTACACTCTTCTGTTAAAACTAAAGTGTTGGAATTCACGCTCGTCTTCTGTGAACATTTTGACATTGACAAGCGCAGTTAGAGAAGACCAGCTTCAAAATGTTTTTAAACGTCAACAAAAAAAATAAATCCAGCTACGTTGATTGTTTTTCTCACTGGTCTTACCTGTCGTCGTTTTAAATAGTCCAGTGCGATCTGTACATTCTGGAGTCTGTGGAAGCGCATGCGGCCCTTCTCCCGTGGCTGTGAGGGGAGGAGAGAGAGGAGAAGCCGTCAGAACGTGCATAATGAGACACGGCCGAGCTCTCGGCACCAGACACTCACCGTACCGTCACACCGACGCTCCGCCTGCGGGGAGAGAAACTCACAGCGCCCCCTATCATCAACTACTGCACATCAATCCCCTCTCTAAAACGGGGAAGCTCGCCTGACAAAAGCAGGTGATTTTTCTTGCTAACTTCGCACATGAACATGACAGTTCGGAAGGAACACAAAGCCAAACGGGGGCCGAGACTGGTGCGGGAAGCAACAAAATGGGAATAAAGCAGACGAAAAGAAAGAGAAAATCTCCAGTGTCGGCTGCTGAAACATAAAAATCCGGCTCAAACTTAATGTGTGGGTAGAGAAATGAGCACGATAGAGCAGATGATGGACGACTTTCAGAGAATCGTCGTTTGTTTTGCCCTTTACTGCATCAGCGCAGGGAGTCGGGAAGTAAAGGACTGATCTGAGCTCCTTGTGTGAGTGACAAAATGTTCTAGCAATCAAAATTGCAAAGGTTTCCATCACATGATTTAGCTCTTTTGATTAAAGACAAGTATGTGTACTTTTCTAAAACCATTAAAGGACCCCATGAAATGCTTTGATGCCAGACATCAGTAACTAACGTAAGGCCTCAAACAATTACAGTAATAAAATAAGAACAAAGAAACCAATTGCAAGCATTAGAGCGCTGAAGTGTTTATATCAGCCTGGTTCCTCGACTAAAACACAACAGGATTTTGGATGATGGTAGAAAATAAGCGTGACCAACAATGATAATCCTCACAAATGAACAACTTTTTAAGTCAAAAGCTAAACCTACGACAGTATAAGAAAATGAAAAGCAAACGCGCATTCATACGGTCTTGGTCTGTGTTTATTAGATATTTAATTTGACCCGTTTAGATTTTCTAGTTGTTGGAAATACTGTTTTTTGTTCTTGATATTTTGTGACTTTTTCTCATTTATCATCATGCAAAGTTTCAACACGCTGGTGTTTTTTGACATATACAAAAAAAAAATCACTGTTACGTTCACCGGGTATTTTAACGTACTGACCCAAAATAATAACATTTCTTGGTTCTATTTTGTTATTGTATTTTTTTACTACCTTATGAAGCTAAAAAAGGAGGTTTTCCACACTTATTTCAATGCAGAAAATGTTTTTTCAGCAGCACGTGTGTGAAGTTCTGAGCGCTCGTCGTGTCAGAAGAAACTTCTTGACTTAATCAAAACAGCCAATTTAGGAAAAGCACATATTTTCATTATTCAGCTGCATTTAATTGTTCGGTTGTGATGTTCTAAGAAAAAAAAATGTATTTATCGTATTTAAAAATGGACTGTTTATTTTCAAATTTTGTCAAAACAAATCAGTTTTAAAAAAATGGTTTAAAAAAATTCATTAAATCATATCTTCAGATATATATTTTTTGCAATATTTGACAAATGTTCATATTAAAAGTTTACAGTTTGTACATGAATCTTTGTTGTTTCTTGAGGAATTGCATTGGACAAGTTTGACCCGCTCCACAGAAATCAAACAGCGCATGAGAGTGAAAGACTTTAAAGGATATTCATGTGTATTTGCTGAAAACTGACGGTAGTTGAGAAAGTGTTTGCCTTTCCAATACTAATAATACAAAAAAGCAAATGCTATAATACTTTTTCGTATGCCGTTTGCTTTCTTTAACAGTTCTATTTAATAAAATATTAGAACGGTTAAACTTTTTTTTTTTTTAAAAAACTAACTAACATAGTTCATCGATTTCATGTTTCCCGAAATCACAGTTCAAACGAACATTCGCAAACTTGGTTGGAACGACAGCTCTCGATCTGCGGTTAGAAGCACAGTTTCGTGTTTTTATGACACGTGGACTTAATGAATCATAATCTTGAGCTGACATTGAGTACAATGTATATCTTTTATTTCAAATACCTACACATTTCATTTACATATTTTAGTGCGCATGTGCGTACGTGCTCTAGTACGTAAGAACGAGGCCACGATTGAATCTGGAAATAAAGTAAAATGTCTGTGATTACATTAACATTAATTCAATCTCAAACGGATTCATTTAGAGACGTTATTACTCCAGTCCAGGACGGGAAACGCACCCCTGGAGAAGATCCCCAACAAACACAGAACGTTGCCTCAACGTTGTAACAACATGGCTAAGAGGTTGTTGGTTCTACATTGTGTCGTTAAGGTTGTTACTGTGTTGTCACAATGTTGCCATTCAACCCCGGTTCAGGACCATCGCTGAAGGTTGTGCTTAGGCTGTCTGGACAACCATTGTACGACATGTCCTCGTCACTGTTCCGAAGCGCATTTTAAACTTGAAACAGACCGTCGGGCCGTTATTCTTCTTCAAGCCAGGATACGTGAGTATTGCTTATGAAATGTAAATATCCAAACAAAACCTACAATTTTCATGTCTAATGTGAGATTTATTTGTTCTGTTAATAAACGGAGTGGACAGAATAGCTGATCATTCTTATACCGAGTCGTTTGCGATCGGGTTTGGTGTAAGTTAATTATACTACTTTCAGAAGGCCTATTGAAATGTTCTTTTTATTTGTAGTCTATTATATTTGAGCTTAATATAATTAATATACTCTATATTAACGTTTTTTTCCCTTCAAATGTATGTTTTGGTAATTATATGCATGCAATGTTTTAATAAAGCTGGATTATATGAACTTGTATGGCATTTTTCCTCTTTAAAGTTTCAGAGCTGGTTTTACATTAAAAATAACAATTAATGATTAACAGTATTTAAGACGCAGAAAAGGTTATATAATATTTATAATGTGGCATAAAAATAAATGTGGTCTTGCAGTTGCTGAACGTCGCGCAACAACGTTGCTACAGCCCTTTGGCGTCTTACAATTCAACGTTGCTACAATGTCGCGAGCACGTGGACAGTCAACGTTGCCACGACGTAAATGTGTTTGTTGGGTCCATGTCCATGTCCTCAGAGCCACACCCACCTATTACATCATTCCCACGGACCAATGGGTAGTTCGAAAGTGTTTGCCAGCCTCTGGCGAGCTGTTTCTCCAGAAAACAAACTTCATTTTGGCCAGATTTTGTCTGCATTGACGTCACACCAGTTTAAAAATTTGGGGGCCTTAACCCTCAACTAGAAGCCAGAAAACTTTGATTTCATGGGGTCTTTAACGCACTCTTGAAGCGAAAGGAACTTGAATCAGGCCTTTAGTTCACAGCTCAAGCTTCTGTGTCTTGAGAAATGACCAAGCTGGCATTCTAGAGCTCTCCACAGCAACCCCAGAAGGACATATTTAGCCATTATGAATCCCTGTGGCTTCAACCTAGCAATCTTGTGAATTTGTAAAGATCGGGAAAGTTCTAGAAGCCTACAGTCCACTGATGAGACGCCGAGCTTCTCTGGGTTTGGCACTCCAGTTAATATCACAGCATACGCTACATTAGTCCTGTTACTGAGGGGGCAGGAGGACACATGTCCACACCTACCCCCTTATCCTCATCATCATCATCATCATCATCATCATCGTGGTCACGTCCATGCCGCTCAACCGTGCATGCGTCAGCCGCACTCACCAACCGTAACGTCTTCAGAAAATCACGCTCCCTTGGCTTACCGCGGGAACGTGAGCACGAGAGAGAGACACACATACAGACACAGACACAGGTGGACACATAAGAGATGGACAGAAGAAGAAAATGAGAAAGACAGAAGACAAGGAGGAAAAGAAACAGGGTGTCATCAAAAGAAAGGGGGCACTTCTCTACCGTGATGAGAAGATCTGTCAGCAGCCACACTAAAGACTCGCATCACAAAATGACCGGACCGTAAAAGCTTCTGGAGGAATTCTCAGTCAAATTAAACTCAGTTTTAACAGAGTTCCTGGTGGCTAAGACGCTTTGGATAAAAGAATCTTCTAAATGAATAAACGTGGGTGAAATGTCAATCATTTAATCCAGACTCAAGCTGATCAAAAATTAAAGCACAACTAAATATAGCTGCAAGCACCAATAACTGGGCTGAGCCTAACCCACCAATCGTATGACGCTTGGTTGTAGCATTATGGTGATTCTTTGTGGCTGTTGAAAAACATACCATCGGATTCTGTAGGACCAAAGAATGAGGTGAGAATTGTGGCCATCAGATGAAATTCAAAAAAGCTACAAGAATTATTGTATATTTTGCTATATTTTTTCACCACTAGATGGCACCAACCCAAAACTTGACAGGTGGCTTCAGGGAATGGCGCTGAAGACACATGCCAAGTTTCGTAATGATACGTCGATGCATTTGTAAAATACACCATTTTAATTCAAAATGGCCGACACGTGATAATCGGATATCGTTCAGTTCAGCACGCCACACCCAGTCTAAAGACACCAATATTATGATTTTTGGTAAAACTATACAGAAAATATAACCAAAAATAGCCATTTTCATATCTCTTGACTAGTAGGGGGCGCTGTTCCAAAACTGTGCAAGTACTCTCAAGTCATGCTTATAATGACAGGTACTCCGTTCCGTCCCAAAAACCCAAAGCAGTGCAGAGATACA
>CM074279.1:2007500-2040000 GCA_037194245.1 Opsariichthys bidens
TCAGAAACAGAAAAACAAACGAGGAATTGGAACCGAACCAGAAACAGGGAAAGCTAAACTAAAACACAACTGAATTAACAGGACTAAACATAACCCCTAGTCGTTAAGCTCATCATTAAGTATTTAATGGGGAATAGTTGATATACTCACAATAGTGAGTGAACTACAATAATTATCCATATCAAATTATCCAACACGTTGATACTTGCTTTTTTTTTCTTATCCTGCTACCATATTGACAGTAATAATAATAATGACAGTAATAAAAACAAATCCATCTATGAAGTCATTTATCAGACTGGAGATTGAAAGTCAAGCTGAAGTGATTTTACCGGACACGCTGTTACTTGCCGTCTTGGATAAGTTAGGTGTCTGAAATGAAGTCTAAATGAACATTTGCACAGACTTGAAAAAGGTAGTTGGACCTCATATGAAAAATACTGAAAATAAAACAAGTTTGACTGATTAATATTATACCTGTAATTCACAATAAAGCGAGGCGCCGTATATTCTGCATCTCATGGGATGTTCAGGCATGCGTTTCACGGTTAATAAACTGATCATGTGATCTAATGTTTTAAATCAAAGTTGTCCTGCGAACGCCCTGAAGACGTTGGCGTGTGAGGAGTTGCCAGGTTCCTCCCAAACAGAACTAAAGCACCTTCCTTTTCAGAGTTCTTTTTTATTCGTTTGTTCGTTAGACCACAGCATATTGGGAAGGTTTTCTTTCTACATGAATGACACATGACCATAAAAACAAGAACAGACTTACCTTTAAGAGGTGCTGATTGATCCATTTTGTAAAAGTCTTTTTCTGGACTCGGTCTCTTTCGTCTGAAAAACAAGAGAACTGCTTTCAGAACAAATTTTAGCATTGACATCATATCCAATGGCATGAATACTTTTATTGTATTGCAGTAAAGACGACTGTAAAACAATTATTGGTTTTAAATCATCATAAAAGAAATGCAACAAACACTAGCATGACACTACGTCACGTTTCTCAAGCGTTTATGTTCTAAATGGACTCTTATTTTGATACTTGTGCAGAAACAGCATCTCCAAAGTTACGACATTCAAAGATTTTTTTTTAAGGACTACAACAAACGGCTGTAAGAACTACAACGAGCTTCTTCCTGGGTTAGTGACATCACACACCCTCAGATTTGCATAAACCCCGCCCATGAGAACGCACAACAAAGGGGGCGGGGCCGTGTCGGGCTGCTTTAGAGAAGAGGAAGAGTTGTTGTAGTCGAGTGTTGTCATTTTACGCCGGACCGCTTCACAAACGAGGGTCGATTCAAGGAAAAAAGATGAACGTGACGACACATGATCAACTCCACAGCAACTACATCAATTTATCCACTAACCGTTCAGAAACGTCTAAAAGTTCTGACTTCTTCCTGAGTCTCTCCATCAGTTTCGACTCCGGTTTGAACAATGTGAGGATGAACTTTATCAAGATTACTGACAATCCTCATTTTGTCAGCGTGAGATTCTCCAGCTTTGTTGTTGTTGAGCTGTTAAAGCTCCGCCCTCTTCTGGAGCAGCAGCTCATTTGCATTTAAAGGGACGCACACAAAAACGGCGTGTTTTTGCTCACACCCAAATAGAGGCGAATTTGACAAGCGATAATAAATGATCTGTGGGGGATTTTGAGCTGAAACTTCACAAACACATTCTGAGGACACCAGAGACTAACATCTTGTGAAAAGCCAATATAGGTCCCCTTTAAACTAACTCAATTCAATTATGGACAATGGTTGCACATAATGGAAACATGTTATCATACTTCATGTATGATGAACTAAACTGAATTGAATAAACTTAAACTTAGACATGTCTTATATCAAGTTCACCCTACTTACAGTATTTAAAGTACCCGACCGTGACAGGATACATTTACATTTGCACGATTAGTCATTAAAAGATCCAGATCTCAATTCAAACTTCCACGCAATCTTATTCCTAAATGATAGTGATTAGGCTCTCTGTCAATTAAAACTTTGATAAAACATTCACAAACATTCAGATCTGCGCTCTGATCCAGTACTTTCTTACAATAGTTTATAATTGTGATTATAAAAAAAAAGTTTATAATTCGAATATAAACACTAATGCCTAAGGTAGTGTTTAAAAGAGAGTAAATCACCTTTAGAATGTAACTTGATGATTCGAATAATGATAGTATCATTATATTGTTACACCAGTAGGTGGCGACAAGTGACTGAAAAATGTATTTGTCATTGAATCATTCATTCAAGAGATTCATTCAAAAGCAGATTCAGTCTTTATGAGTGAGTCATTGAATCATTCTTTCAGGAGATTCATTCAAAAGCAGATTCAGTCTTCATGAGTGAGTCATTGAATCATTCTTTCAGGAGATTCATTCAAAAACAGATTCAGTCTTTATGAGTGAATCATTGAATCATTCTTTCAGGAGATTCATTCAAAAACAGATTCAGTCTTTATGAGTGAGTCATTGAATCATTCTTTCAGGAGATTCATTCAAAAACAGATTCAGTCTGTCAGTCTGTGAGTCATTGAATCATTCATCAAAACGAGTTTTTATATAGTTTTTATATTGATTCTGAAATAAATTAGATTCGTTAATATATTATTAAACATTTTATTTGGGGATTTCCAGCTAAATGAAAATTTTAATTTTGGTTTCAATACAAAATTGATTACAGTGCATCATTGCATGAAATATAAAACTGTAATTGAACAAGAATGGGAATGAAATGAATGTATTCATCTGAGAATACATGCATGTACTTTAACATTAAAACATTAAAATAGGACGTCTCCATCCTGCCTAGTTATACAAAATCTACAACCTGGAAAAAAATACTAATGTTATTTGGCATGTGAGGTTTCTGTCATGTCGTAATGTCGTGTTTCTAATCTAGAATTCTGGACAGGATGTGAAAGATAATTACAGAAGCAGGCAACTCCTGCTTCCATTACACAGCGCTCCCAACCACAGTATTTTGTTTCCTGCGTCCATGACAACAGACAGGCCCGCATCACAGACAGCTCAGCTGTGAGAGGATTCGGTCTTTTAATAAAACAGCAGTATAATGAAAATATAAATAGTCTTTCAACCCACATAAGTGAACAGGAAAGCAAACTTGTGATTAACATCATGCAGATGCTCTAAATCGGTCATCATCATCATCGCTTGGTCATTTGTTCAGTGTTGCACATTAATATTTGAAAAGACCCTGTTCTCGAACAGAGACCCTGCAGTGCAGAAAACAGGACTATTTCACCATCTGTCAATTAAAATCGTGGAATCATCTACAGCTAATCCTAAAACCACATGTTTACACTCTCCGAGGAGAATCTGTGTGGCGTTTGCCTGTGAAAACTTGTGTTGCTATGCATTTACTATTTACTGTGTGGTAGTCAGACTCCTCCAATCTGCTCTTCTTCAAACGCAAGTATATGGGATTGTCTGAATTCTGTCATTCATCAGGAGAAATCTGATGCTGATGATCGTGCAAAAAGCATTTGAAACGGGTTTATTTTACAGCTGTTATCTGGGATTTTCTGCCCAATGCCAGTGAGACTTAAAAGGATATTTTATAGACCTTAAGGTAAAAATCCCATGGTAAAAGACCCGCACGCTTTGAGGTGTTTATTGAGGTGTCAGTGATATTTTAGTGTTATTTCATTCTATTATATTATTGACTGATATTTTGAATTACTTTTATTTTACTTTTACAGTTTTTTACATTTCATTTTGGTCAATTTTGCTATGGTTTTATGTCATTTTATTATTAGTTGTTGTTTTTAAGAGGCTTTCATTTATTTTTATTTCAGTTATAGTTTTAAAATTTCAAATTCAAAGATGAGTTCACTTCAGGATTAAAATGTCCTGAAAATTCACTCACCCTCATGTCATCCAAGATGTTCATGTCGTTCGTTCTTCAGTGGAAAAGAAATGAAGGCTTTTGAGGAAAACATTCCAGGATTTTTCTCCATACAGTGGGTTCAAATGTCAGTTTCAGCGCAGCTTCAAAGACTCTACATGATCCAGACGAGGAATAAGAGTCTGATCTAAAGAAACCATCACACATTTTCTAAAAAAAAAAAAAAAAACATTGAACCCCAGTGAAGTCCACTATACTAATGTTTTCCTCAAAAACCTTCATTTCTTTTCGACTGAAGAAAGAAAAACATAAACATCTTGGATGACATGGGCGGTGAGTAAATTATCAGAAAATATCGGAAATTTTCCGTTTTTTTATCTAATGTTTATATTGTATTTTATTTAAGCTTAATGTCAATTAATGAAATCAATATAGTTTCGGTTTTTATTAACAATAACAACAATACTGTATCATCTAATAAATAATAAAAAAATCATTTTAAATGCTGCAAGTGAATTTAGGCATGACATGTACAGGATGAAAAATGGATATTTATGTTTTTCAAAAGATTACATTTGCAATGTCAATAAAATAAATTCATAAGCCCAATTTCTGCGACAGTGATTGTAATTCTCCCACAAAATAACGTACATTTTACCGGAGGTTCTGACAAAATGTGAAATGCTGCAGTCTATTTAAAGTGTTAAATTGATCGGAACGGTTGAATGAATGATTCAATGACTCACTCATAAAGACTTCGCTTGTTTCATTACTGGATGAATCGGCGATTACGATTCAATGACAAATACATACAACAGTCACTTGTCGCCAGCTACAGGTGTAATGATTCGATCGATTTGCTTTCTTTTGATCACTAGCACATACATCAGTGTTTATATGCAAACTAAAAAATATGAATATTTATAACAGAAATACTGACACCGCATGGTTGAAAAGACTGTCGGTGAAGCGGCGTCAGACCTAAACATGACAACCGGATCACAGATGTGATTTTGTCAAAGGTTTAACGGACACAGGCGAATCGTTTAGGAATAAGATCGTGTGGGTGTTTGAATCAAGAGCCATCTTGTAAGGATTAATCTCGCTGCTCTATAGTAGATGTTTTTTGGCAATCGAAATGTAAAAATTAAGGAAAGAAGGCATATAATATACCACGGATTTAAAAAGAAAAAAAAATCTATACGATAAAACCACGTGACTTGAGATTTGACACATTGTTTATGTTTTGTTCTAATATTTAATCCCAAGTATGAGCCACACCTAGAATCACCAGAAAGCAAAGCACGAAACGGTTCGTGTGAGCCACGGGCAATCCAGTCGACTCGACATTTGAAATCTCACTGCACTTTGAACCCTTCAGCACTGACAGAGATAAACTCTGCCTCAAAGAGCCTTACAACAGCAGATCTGGAAAATGGAAAGAAAAGGAAAATGAATCTAAACCCCGCACACTGCAGCAAAGCCAGGAGGAAAGACACTGACCCATGCAGCACATGAGCGCCACCAGCCGAGCGCCGCGCCGGACGTCTCCCCTCGTCGGGCCGGGTGTCTTCAGCAGAGCGCCGTGCATGTCCGTCAGCCCGGCTCCTCCGCGAGGCAGCAGCTACTCCCTTGCTTTTCCTCGGTATTCCCTCACCAGCGTCTAGAACGAGTCCCATCAGGTTTTCCAGCAGCGCGCAGTGAGTAACAGACTCCGCCGCATGCTCAATGTTTACATAAGGACGTCTCACTGCGGTGAGTTACCAAGACTGCTCCTGATCTCTGAGGAAACGTCTGTGCGGAGCAACGCTTTCCACACAGCGCTCCTTTGTGAAGCAGCAATGATGGAATCAATGATCGATTCCAGCACTTCATACAATGTTTAACCCGGTTCTGTACACACAGACTTCAGTTATCTATTGGAATGACAACCAGATTGGATTCCCTCCTAAAAATTTCAACTTTCTTTCCTCTGCATACACACAAACAAAATATTTTGATGCGTTTCAGCTGGTTTTGTCCTTGCAATGAAACTCAACGGGGTCCAAACAACATTAGATCCCATTGACTTTCTTAGTATAGACTAGCGTCGTCTTTCGGCATTCAAATGTTAAAAATGTGACGCTTTGAGCGCCGTTGATTGGATTTGTAAACTCCTCTGATTGGGCTTTGTGTTCACACGCTCATCAGATATGTCTCTGATTGGCTTCAAAGATGTATTAACCTTCGGACAGTTGAACCAAATGACCTTTTGACACTTTAAAATACCTTTACATTTGGCAAAATATAATTAAAATCTTTCTGATTCAATTAAAGAGATCTAGTTGTACTACCTTATATACTTTGGATGCCATATCTTTGTTTTATATTATTGCTATTAAAAACTTTGGACAAAAAAATGACCAGTCACGTCATTGTCCCATTTAAAGACATCAGCTAAAGGATGTTTGATCTCATCTGTGATGCTCTGTAAAACATGGAAGCGCTTTAGATGAATGACTGCCAGATCATCAGAACAGCGGTCTATTCACCCTTATGTGCTGTTGGGGATGTTTTCATCCACTATGGGGAATTTTTGAGTCTTAATTTGGCCATAACTTTCTCCGTGTTTCAGCAAATGGAATGATTTTTGGTGGCAAATCTTATTTTGACACATCTTTTGGGAAAATGCTTTGAAAATGTTCAAAAACTCAACAGTACTCTGTGGGCAAATTCACGACCCTTTCATTATGTTCGTGATTTTAACTGCTTTAAAAATGTATCAGATAAATATTTTTTTGCTTAAATCTATTAATCAACCTCAGTCCTGATCAAAACTACTAAATTTAAAAAAAAAAAAAAAAATCAGGACTTTAACTCTTTAATTGCCAAATTCATAAATGATGTCACTGATTTGGGAAAAAACGTGTCAAAGATTAGAAACAACATCGGCTTTGATGCGTTGTTAGTTTTTGTGCAGCATCAGATTTTAACGTTTTAAAGAGTTAAAATCCTGAATTTTTTTTTTTAAATTTAGTAGTTTTGATCAGGACTGAGGTTGATTAATAGATTTAAGCAAAAAAATATTTATCTGATATATTTTTAAAGCAGTTAAAATCGTGGCTGAACATAACGAAAGGGTCGTTAGAAAAGTTAAGTTAAAACTATAGTGTAAAGTTAACACTATAACCGTTACTTTGATCTCACTAAAGTATTAATTATATATCTGACTTAAAAGGAGGGAACGACTAACTATACTTTGATAAATCCAAAACAGAAAATCAATTGTCTTGACAAAACCTGCGATCAATAAACAATAAATAAATGCTTCTCATTCATTTACATCCTTTTATCTTTCACACTTTTATACCCAATACAAAAACAAACATTTTTCACCAATCAGTAACAATGAGATGATGATGATGATGATGATGATGATCTTCACCACAGCATATGAGTCAACGTCCAAGAACGTCATCCACATGTTTCCCAGTACTCCTTCATGTTAAAATCAGTCAACGCCAAGTAGAAAGTCTCTCAATTCCCAAGTGGGTTAAGGATCCACTGCAGTTGAATCAACTCATAGTCTCTAATCTAATCCCACTTTCATGTCATCTTTCTGACATGGGTCAAAAACAACAGGCTTACGAACAAAAGGATAAATCCCACAGAATTGAGAAACTCACGGTTTCTCACTCGGGACCAGTGATTGTTTGGAGCCATGCCTTGTCCCTCCATTACGAATCTGACTTCTTCTACTCTTTACCCTCATTTTATACCTGAGAGTGTAGCTCCTTGTTGCCCCCTAATGGAGAGTAGTACAATTACAAAAAAAATAAACACGTTAACCGGTTTATAACTGTTACAACATGAAACAACCCATTTAACTTCCATATGCATTCATCGTACGTCCAAAAAGCGACGTAGTGCACAACGACATGACATATTATGCATTATAACGTAGGATATACTATAGCAAGTCATGAGGTAGTGTAGAACCCCATGGCATTGTGTACTACGTCGCATAAGTTAGCGATTTTTGGACGTATGTCAAATCCATATGCCTGTCGAGCCGTAAGTCATATAAACCTGAGGGTGAGTAAATTATTTGGTAATTTTCATTTTTGGGTGAACTATTCCTTTTAGATCCCAGATTTTAGAAAGTCTACATATAGCCAAGAACAATGGCTTAAGTAGCTGTGTAGACAAAACAAGTGCCATTTTAAGACCAAGAATGTGAATTTAGAGGTCCATTTTCATTCCTTTTTAACTTTAAGAGTGAAGCATTTCATTTCTATATCATTTTTTGCCAAAAAACCAAATAACGACTTTTCAACAATATTCATGAATCTTTACGAATCTTTTGTTTCGAATCAGTGGTTCGGTTCGCATATCAAACTGAAAAAATCACGTGAACTATTGAAATTGTGAATCACTTCTGACGTAACGAAGCCTCGTTTACTGAAATCACGTGACTCTGGCGCTCCGAATCACTGATTCAAAACAAAAGATTCGTAAAGCTTCATGAATCAGTGTTTTGAAATTGTCCATCACTAGATCTTGTTGAAAAGTCGTTATTTTGGCACACAAAAAGTATTCTCCTCTCTTTATAACATTAAGGTTGAACCACTGTAGTCACATGACCTGATTTAAATATGTTTTAGTTGAAAGTGTTCATTATCTTTCTGTCAATAGAGACTCACTGAAGCATCGGATTTCATCAAAAATATCTTCATTTGTGTTCTGAAGATGAACGAAGGTCTTACGGGTGCAGAACGACACGAGGGAGAGGAATTAATGACTGAAATTACATTTTTGGGTGAACTATCACTTTAAAGATATTCCTCATTAAAAAGTTTTACACATAAATTTAATGTCACGGGGCCCGGCATATTCAGATCATATGACCGAGCCGAATACTGGCTTCATCAGAGTTATCAGACGCTTTCGCTTGCAGAATAAATAAATAACGGCTGACTGAGAATCAAGCATTTCTAATAACTAATGGAGACAGTTTTTGATTAATGCAAAATCCAAGCATTTAACAAAAATCACTTTACACAAGAAATGCTATTCGTTTACAGTATATATGATTAATAAAAAGATCTTGCATTTAAATAAGAACAGTGGCATCAGCATCCTGGAGGAACCAGGTAATGACGGAATCGCAGGTGAACGGCGCCCCCTTCAGGATGCCAAAATCAGTTCCGTTCGCAGCATTCTTCCACACAGCAATGAGTCAGATCTCCATAAAACTGAGATAAACTTACTGTAAAGACTTCAGGAGACAATAACTAGGCTATTACCAAAGTAAATTGGAGTTAAAGGTCAGTAACACTCATAAATAGCTGGTTTTACAGCTCAATGCTTCATTAGCGCCACGGTGACTCATGTTTACTTTATATTTCTCGACTCAGAGTCTTTGCGAAAGTAAACAAGCCCGTGCCCGACGACATGCAATAATCAGAGAATGATGACTCCAGCTGGTTTATTGCGATCCACATATTAGTTATAAACACATTAAGGTTCATAAATCACAGCTGAAGAGGCGTAAGAAGCGACTCGTATTTCGTCTGGTGTGTGTGCATGAGTGGACTAAAATTGCTGCTGAATAGCTGGACCGTTTGAAACGAGTCTTTTTTTTTTTATGTGTTCCAAACTATTGCTGCTATGAGGTGCAGAAATGACAAATGATCGCAAAAGTGATGGTGCGTGTCCGAAATGCCTGACATGCATCCCACATCGGATGAGATGCTTATCGCATGATATCTTGCCAGAACAAAAACCTTGGGTATTCAAATGACAATATCCAGTAAAGCTTCTAAAAACAATCTATAGTGTCAGGATGTGACATGTTTGCCTTGAAAAGTGTACAATTAGAAAAACATCCAATTGATTTGACCACCATTTGACCTTTCCTCTGCAAGGAAAACTGTAGGTTGTAAAGCGACTGTGTTGATATATGATGACAGACGCACACAAAACAGGACAAACCCTCACAGCTGAATCACCTCCGATCCGCTCGAACTACAGCACAAAAAATTCTACATTTTGCTGGAAGAAAATGAAAACTTTTTTAGCAATTCAGCATATTCCTCTCAGCGTTTCATTTACACATTTTCTATAACTTTCAGTGGCAATAATGAAAAATGATCTAAATTATTTTTAAAATAAGGTCACACTGCAAAAAAAAAAAAGTGATTTTGAATAAAATATAAACTCTGTTTAGGGCAAACCTTTTAGATTCACACATGAAATATTTGTGCACAGCAGTTTTATTTTAATATCACTGAGATGGTATTATAGTTATTAATATTTTGAATAAGTTTTTATTTTTATATTTTCCCAAAGCATTTTAATTTTAGTTCATTTAGTTATAATTTTTTTTTATATATATATATTTTCCCACATTATTTTCCCACATCATTTTAATTTTAGTTATAGTTAATTTAGTTATAATTTTAGTTTTGTTTTTTTGTTTTAAATATGTCTACATACTTTTTATTCATTTTTATTTTAATTGTAGTTTTAATTATTTTAGTCCACCAAGTTGAAATGTTAATGTTTTACTTTTAGTTTGAGTTAACTATAATAACCCTCTTTTCAGTACTTATAGCTTATCAAACACGCGCGTGTGTGTGTGTGTGTGGGGGTGTATTCCCTACGTTACGGGGACCAAATATGTCCCCACAAGTACAGTAATACCAGTAAATTTTGATCTTGTGGGGACATTTTTTTGGTCCCCATGAGGAAACAAGCTTATAAATCATACAGAATTATCTTTTTTGAAAATCTAAAATAGCATAATATACAGTTTGTACAGTATAAAAGCCATTACACCTATGGAACGTCCCCATAAAACATGAAAGCACAACGTGTGTGTGTGTGTGTGTGTTACAAAACCTCAAAACAATCCCATACAATTTATAGCATAATAATTCTCTGTCATTTTGTTGTTTTTCTCAGCTTCTTGTACATTGCCTCTTCAGGTTTAATATGTAACCTCAAGGTTTTTCGCCTCATTAAGCACAATGTTTCTTCCTCAGTCAGCGAGGACTTTGCATACAGTACAGCAGTGTCACGTACAGAACATCAGTGGCCTGAGGAGGAAGTGCGGTCTGAGAATGAAAAGCCACTACAACAAAATCCAGATCTCCTGTCATCACCAGCTGTATGACTTTTGTACCAGTTCTGGTGCCAATATTCATCTGGGGCCGGTTGCACCAGACCAAGCTTAACGTAAAATGCGTAGAATTAATGCCTGGGCGTAGCGCACGTCTGAGACTAAATATCACGCCTAGTCAAAGGTAGGTGTAAAGTCAGAAGTCTTGACTTGTTTCCATGATGAACATAAAGACAAATAAAAATACGGGCTCCACGATCAGCTGTCGTCGTGTTTTTCAGAGCTGTTCTCGGTACTAAAGGCGGGTCGGGATTATCTGCTAAATTTGAAAGCGTTATTAAAATATAACTAGCTCCATAAATTTGTACTTCATGTAAACAGCTTATCTTTTGCCACATAAAAATCTTTTTTTTTTTAAATTTGTTACTGAACTGTTTTGCTTGCATACCAAAATATGCATATACTTACTGAACTCTTGCTCAATAATTAGTAATTTCAATTTTTTTTCGGCCCGACGGTAATTTTTCATCTATTCGTCTATTTGTTGGGAGCCAATAAATTCACATCTGTAACCATAGTAACGCGAACGTGTCGCAACTAACAGTGCGGTCAAACATATCAGCGCGTACGATTCCCAAACTTAAGGCCATTGCAAAAGCTCCACGACCCCGCCGTTAAAAAAAATATACCGACATTTATCTACAAATACATTTATTAACAAGTTTGTAAGAATTTGAATTATGAGAACTATGATGTAAACATTCTTTACAAATATATTTAAATCCATAACACTAACCTGACATATTTTCAAAAAAATCTAATTTTAGAACAATTGGAATGTTTTAATTATTTTAATATATTGATTTGGACTTGTTACGGCCCCCCTGCAATACCGCTACGGCCCACCGGGGGTGCGGCCCACAGTTTGGGAAGCCGTAGCTGCGCCTAGTCGTAGTTTTCGATGGTGCAACATGTGTAAAGATTCGTCGGAAAGCTGGGCGTAACGAAGTCCAGCGTAGAGCTTACACCCAACTTTTTTACGTCCAGCTGATGCAACCGGCCCCTGGTCTCATTAGGGACCATTCCGTGGAAATCTCCGGATCAAAACTCACATAACATAGTATTTTTTTTGCTTCAAAAATGCCCTGCGTGTTTCAGTGAAGTGCAGGACTGTGTTCATTTGCATGTGAAAATCCGCCGGTGTTTTCCATCAAAATAAAAGTGTAACGTTCCTAGAAATTGACACATTGTTTATTTTACAGTGAAATATTACAGCGGTAATAATTCTTATTTTTATTACTATTATTATTATTTTACAGCCATTATGATATACAATAACAAAGTTTTTGTCAAACAAACAAGCACAGCAAATCTTGATTTTGTGCATGTAAATTGCATTTTATCGTGCAATTTTTATCAAAAAAGATTTTTTCCCAAAGCATGCAGCTCTAATAATAAGCATGACCTCTGCTCTCTCAGCATGCAACAGCCTGTTACTGGATATTTACCAAATGTTTTGTACTCACAGCTTATTCAGAGCAACTTGCACAACACTAATTTGAGGGATCGTCCCTCTGAAGCCATCCAGGGTCAAGTGACCCTCTCAAAGGCACAACAGAGATCTCTTACCCTGGGAGTGGGATATTTTGGTTCAGTAAGCAACCGCCCAAACCACCCTAGAAAGCAGCCAGAACTGAGAACCTTTGACCCAGTTAGAGTTCCCACACCAAACCCATCTACGCAAACCTGTTGGCGTTTACTCATAATTACGGGTTGATGTGATACACCTTTGCAAGGATTAGGATCTGCTGAGGGGTTATTAAACATAACAATCATGTAAAAAAAAAAAAAAAAACTGTAATCTTTTATTTGTAAAATTAAACTTTGGTTTGATTTTGATCTATTAAACATCTGATAAGAACAATGAAAATCACCTGTAATGTTTATAATATAGCATATAAGAGTCAAATTGGATGACTTCAGGGACTGCATTCCCAAAAAGGTCAGTCAAGAATAGAAAATTATTGAAAATGTTCAAATCAGGAATATCGGAATGTTTAGTTTGTGCAAAAAACAACAATGTTCACTAACCCAGTGAATTTTTTCAGCTAAATTAGCGTTTATTCTCTTTATCATGCAGTGTTTCAGATGATTCCCATTCAAGTGAGTGCAGAATAAATTCTCATGTATTATGTACGTTATGGTCTCTGACAGACACGTTGAAGCTCAAGCTCTTCTCTGAAAGCGATGACGTGCTCTAAACATCCGGCGGTTTTGTTTTCCAGGAAATGCGCGACTCGCCGGACTTCTCGTAAACACTGCCGTGAATTGTGCATGTTATTTTTTGACAGACGAGTTATTTATTTAGAGCTTTGTACAAAGCGGATCGTGTCAGAGCAGCTTCGCAGCGGTGGAGGGAACATCATTTTGGCGGCACAGCTGCTCTAGAAGAAAATGTGTCAATGTCCAGAAAACTCAAAAAAATCATTCGTTAGTAATTTAGTTCATTTATATCCACAGCGGCTCTGGAGAAAACAGCGATATCATCGTCTCACACAGTGGTGTCAATGCAGGCTGATCAAAAACACTGTTGAATATTCATACCAATGTCGGGATATTCAAATGATGTGGAATTATTTGTTTCTTAGCAAGTATTCAAATGGAAGCTCTATTCTAAGTTTTTGACGGACGGGATAACATGCGTGAGGGGTGAAACGCTTCATTTTTGGGCATTTATAAAACATGCTGGAGACGTTTGAAATTATTTCTGTGAAGTTATACATATTTCACGGGATGAATTTTATATTGTGGCTTAAATTGCATTCAATTTAGTTTGTCAAAATGTTACATTCTACATGTTACATTGAAAATCAAGTTCATTTTTTAAGTAAGGAGTACTTTTGAGTTGCTTTTATTGTCTCTTAAGACAAAAATCTTTGATTTAAACCCATGAAAATGCAGATCCTGTTATAAATAATAGTGAAAAATTACTCCCGAACTTCTTTTCGAACTTCCGATTTGGAAAAGTGAAGTTCAGAAAAAAAATCTCACTTAGAGTCCAATTAGGAAACGGGTATGTAAATCCAGAACTGTAAGCCCGTTTGAGTTTCATTAAGCAGATTTGATGCGCGTTGATCAATGTTTACATGTGAGTAAAGGCCTAAATGAAATCTCTTCATCATTTTGTCACGATCAGGTCTTGTTTTGGTTTCTTGTTCTGTTTTCCTGCTCTTCAGTAGTTATTATGGACTTTGATTTGTCTGTTCCTTTAGTTTCCTTTGTTCAGTCTCGTTTACGTTGCTGCTTTAGTTTGGATTTCCTGAGTGATATTTAAGTTTATTAAGTATATTACTTCTTCGAATCTCCTTGTGCGCTATTACGGCCACACAGTTATATAGTGGTCATGTCTCTTATATGGATCTCTGAACATTTTTAAAACTTTTTACTTAAAACTAAGTATTTAAAACTTTTAAAATATCTTCATTTGTGTTCCAAATATGAGGGTGATTAATCAATTTTTGCGTAAACTATCCCTTTAAAATTCACTTTTAACCAAACCAAATGACTCAACATTTCTACAATACATGATGATAAAATCAGTGAAGCAGAGGTTTGCAGAAACAGGTTTGGAAAACACAAGGCGTACACCTTCTGAAAAAATGCTCGAATTGCAACACACCGTTTTCACGCTTCTTTGTTTGCAATTGAACGACTACAAAGCTTACGGTTGGGCTGCGGTTTTGTCATCATCCACATGTCTGGGAATCAAATGCCTTTATGGCTGCGCTGTTGGAAATACCTAGCAGAAATGTTGCACATCTGCCTTTCAATGGAATAAAATGCACCATAACTCAACATTTTGAAAACTTGTGCGATAAACAGCAATTGACGTTCTCCTCATTCCACAGCGGTGAGAACACCAGATAGTCTCCGTCAGGCGAGGTCAGACGGAGAATCTTCCCAGCTGACATAAACGCCCTAAATGGGCCAAACAAACAACTGAAAGCTACTGCTTTGAGGGAGATCCGCCACTTCTGCAATATCACATCACAGCTAAAGCAATACCATAATGCAAGTTCATTTTAAATAAACCACCCAATCTAAACTAAAGCAGTGCATTTTATAATCAAACACACTGTCTCCTCTGCAAGCGCTCTACTTTCCCAACTAACAGGGAACTTTCTTTTGAACAAACGTTCTTCCCGTGATGTTAATAGAAGTTATCTTGTCTTTAACCCTTTAGAACCTAAAGCTAAAATAGCCCGTTTTCACATACTATGTTTTTTTTTTATTATAAAATTTATTATAAAAGTGCAAGGTGTCATTTTTTTTTCAGAAAACAAATGGCTTTCAATAAAGTACAATTATTGACCATTAATATGTATGGTGATTTTGTAAATAGAATTAAAAAAAAAAAAAAAAAACAATATTAAATTTTCAGATTTTTATTTAGAAAAAAAGAGAAAAATGATTGAAAGAATCTAACACTTCAACCTTGAAAATTCACAATCCTCATTTTGTCTGCGTGAGATTCTCCAGCTTTGTTGTTGTTGAGCTGTTAAAGCTCCGCCCTCTTCTGTAAAGGGCATTTGCATTTAAAGGGACGCACACAAAAACGGCGTGTTTTTGCTCACACCTAAATATAAGTGAATTTGACAAGCTATAATAAATGATCTGTGGGGGATTTTGAGCTGAAACTTCACAAACACATTCTGAGGACACCAGAGACTGATATTACATCTTCTGAAAGGGCAATATAAGTCCAGTGTAAATACTAAGCTATCTAAGGTACTAAGATAATACAAACATCCCAGGAGAGACTTACCTAATGTTCACTTAGACATTTGCTAAGCTCCACTGAACTTACATGAAACCATGGTTCTCCTCAACATGGCATCAAGCTTCAACTTAATCGCTGAGTTGCTTGACCAGCCCACGACTTTCCGTTAAAATTCCATTGCATACTAATAAAAGCACTCCAACAAAGAGCTGGTCACTGGTAAAACATCTACATATATGTATTTTTATACATGGAAATGCGGAATCGCTGTCATTGATGGGACCAGATGTTGTAACTACAAAATATACCAGCAGGGGTAACATCCCCAAGCCAACCAGCCAAAGCCACGCTCCTTGATCCAGCATCCAGCGTCTACGTTAACATTATAAAAGCTTTATCTTTATCAGGTTAAAAGCCTCAAGCGGCTGGCAAGAGAGTAAAAGCTGGCGAGATCCATTAGCTGCAGGAAGTTCTCGGACCAAACCTCCTCTCAGCCATGATTCAGAAGATAATTGTGTGATAATGTTGCGCGGTCAATAGAGAGATCAGAGGAGAGTTTGGGTCACGGGACGGTGATGTGTATTGATTACCGCCTCAGCCATTAAGACTCCGATGTTCTAATGAAGCTCTCCGGAGGATCGGCTGTGACGATACTGATGAGGTGAAACAACAATAGGGTGGGCATTACTGTCATAGAAAAGAAAAGCAAATAAAGGTTCTTTTTTATGGAATATTGCAGTATTAATTATAAATTATTTATCCATACAATATTTCTTGAATCAGAATATCTTCCTCTCGCAGTCTCTCTCCTCTGATGACGAGGGCGGGGCAACCTGTCACTCACATGAGATCCACCAATAGCAAACCACAATCATCCAATCAATTCCCCACAGACACAATCAAGCCCCGCCCTACATTTGCTCTTGCTCCAGAAGCATTTCACTCGGATATGCATCAGAATAGGGAAGAAAAGTTCATTTTTACGCAGACTTCAAAAGCTAAAATCCTCAGGATCTTTCACTTAAAGTAGACAGATTTTAAAAGAGTCTCCATACTGAAGGAGAGGCTTTCAAAAAGACAAGAAATCTTTCTGTATCTGCTTGTTCAGGATTAAGGGGGGTTTATGAGAATAATGCTGTACTGCTGAGTCACCGCGCGCTATGACTAAGGAAAAATCCTGGTTTGTTGTTCACTTCCTTCCTCCGACCTTAAAGAAATGCTATTATGCAAAACCTTGCATGCTAGGGTCTAATCGGAATGGCATACTAGAATATGACTGTTTGCATTACAGCATATTGCATATAAAAATATATAATTGCTATAATATATAGCAATTGCGTAACACTATTTTCTGCTTTCATTATATTTGAATTGTGTCTGTTCATAGAAATCCAAGATGACTCACTGCTGAAATAAGTTTGAAACACTAAAATTATTACAAAAAATGAAACTAAAATTAACTAAAAATATACAAATAAAAGCCAATTATACTATAATAACACTGATTAGTAATGGGAAAAGGGTTTTGCATGACAAGTTTCCTTTTTTTCCCCATTTTTTACCATAGTGTGGGAAAAAACCTGTATTTGACATATATTAATGATCACTGTAAAATCATTTTACACTTAATTTCTGTCCTAAGGCTGTAGCAGGTCCCAGCAACACATCAGCTGCATTGGGCGTGTTTCCCGCATCCTTCCCTGATTAAATCCCGAGGGGCGGAGCCGTGAGTAATCACATGACCTCACTCAGACAAAGCTGAGCTGTCTGGAGCAGGGAGCGGCCCGCATACTGAGCAAAGTCACTATAGCAACCAGACAGCACATTCCCTGTCGCACACACTAACAAGAAACTTATACTTCATCAAACTCGTCCCAATCACGCATCAACTGCTTTTTGTCCTGTGCAACTGTTCTCCGTTCATAAGCAGAAACAGCTGGGATAGTGATCAGGAAGCCAGTTTTGATCAATAGCCAATGCATTCTTAAGACCAGCTGTTTGCTCTCAAATACAGCAAGTCCACTAGTGTATAAAAAAAACAGAAAAATGTTATAAACTCGAAGTTCAATGACAGAGGCACCAGTTAATTCATTCATAACGATTCATAAGTTTTGTTCTCGGTTTGTTTGTTTTTCAGTGGCGGTTTGTATTTGATTTTGTAAAGTCGGCTGTTTTGCTGGGAACAGCATCTGCAGCTCCGTCGATGACATCATCTCACGCACAGCTGCCGGCCGGACGCCCCTCGGGGAAATGACATCAGACTTAGGAAACCAAGCTTTTCTTTTGAACTGCCGACATTTAAAATTAGTTTTATAATTCTGTTTAAAACTAATAACATCCTCCTATTTTCAATATTGCTGTTCAAGTCAGCATACAATACACCACACTGTAAAGAAATACATAAATAGAGTCTGATTTTATAACACATATCAGCTCCAGTATACACAATGAAGATTTCTGGACATGTTTGTATCAGTGCATCAATTTATAAGGAATAAAATGAAAGCACTTTAATGTGCATTGACGCTTATAATTAATAATAGATCGATGCTTAAGTGGCCTTGAAAATACAAATCTGTTTCATTTATGCTGACTGCGACAGCCTTAAGCAGTGTGCCTTGAATTTGCATCTCTGAGTTTCCACTATCACATGACAATTCAAAAATCACGGCTTCCATTCTGTCACAGGTCAGAAAAAACAGATAGTGTTGGTGGTTGAGATGCTCAGACAAACAGCTTTTGAAAGAGCCACAGCATGTGTCTGCATATTAATCTCAGATATGATGAAGTGTACGACCCAAATTAGACACTTCAGCTTTAAGTCCATGCGGATCTAAATGATGTCAGTGACCTCATCATACCCTTGTGACGCCGCCGATCTCTCAATCCTCCTCACAATGGTTACATAACTTCTCTCTGGGTGAATTGGTTGAGCTGACAGAGAGATTTGTCGTCGCTCCAGTGAAGATGAATTCTTCCCTTGTCACGGAGCTGAGAAAGACCAATGGCTGAGGCTCCATAACCACTCTGCTGTGGACATGTCAGTGTTAAACTCTGCTACCGTACCGTAGAGGTCATCCCAGGACGTCCCTTTCTTCTGTTCACACAAACTAATTGCACACAAAGCCAATTATTACATAACTGCCAAATCATGATTATTTGACCTAGTATACAGTATATGAAGGGTAGGGCTCTGGAGGTATGGATTAATGGATGGAGTGACAGACGGATGGACAGATAGATGGAAGGATGGATGGATGAACAGATGAATGGATGGATGGAGGGAAGCATGTATGGATGGACGGATGGATCGAGGGACAGATGGAGGGCAGGATAGACGGATAGATGGATGGATGGATGGATGGATGGATGGAGGGCAGGATAGATGGATGGATGAAGGGATGGAGGGATAGATGGAGGGAGGGATAGAAGAATGTATGATGGATGGATGGATGGAGGAATGGATGGAGGGATGGATGAACAGATGGAGGGACAGTTGGAGGGAAGCATGGATGGATGGACGGATGGATGGATGGAGGGACAAATGGGGGGCAGGATGGATAGATGGGTGGAGAGACGGATGGATGGAGGGACAGATGGATGGATGGATGATAGATAGACGGATGGATGAATGTATGGAGGGACGGATAGAGGGAATTATGGAGGCAAGGATGGATGGATGGATGGATAGATGGAGGGATAGATGGTGGATGGAGGGCAGGATAGATGGATGGATGGATAGGATGGATTGATGATGGATGGATGGATGGAGGAATGGATGGAGGGATGGATGAACAGATGGAGGGACAGTTGGAGGGAAGCATGGATGGATGGACGGATGGATGGATGGAGGGACAAATTGGGGCAGGATGGATAGATGGGTGGAGAGACGGATGGATGGAGGGACAGATGGAAGGCAGGATGGATGGATGGATGGATGATGGAGGGACAGATGGAGGGAAGGATGGATGAATGGACGATGATTGGATGGATGGATGGATAGATGATGGATAGATGGTGGATGTAGGGATGGATGGAGGGATGGAGGGATGGATGGATGGAGGAGAGGATGGATGGAGGGATGATAGATAGACGGATGGATGAATGTATGGAGGGACGGATAGAGGGAATTATGGAGGCAAGGATGGATGGATGGATGGATAGATGGAGGGATAGATGGTGGATGGAGGGCAGGATAGATGGATGGATGGATAGGTGGAGGGATAGATGGTGGATGGAGGGCAGGCTAGATGGATGGATAGACAGATGGATGGAGGGACGGATGAACAGATGGAGGGATGGATGGAGGGAAGCATGGATGGATGGAGGGACAGATGGAGGGCAGGATGGATAGATGGATGGAGAGATGGATGGATGGAGGGACAGATGGAGGGCAGGATGGATAGATGGATGGAGAGACGGATGGATGGAGGGACAGATGGAAGGCAGGATGGATGGATGGAGGGCAGGATGGAGGGACAGAAGGAGGGAAGGATGGATGAATGGACGATGATTGGATGGATGGATAGATGATGGATAGATGGTGGATGGAGGGAAGGATAGATGGTTGGATGGATGGATGGATGGATGGATGGAGGGGAGGATGGATGGATGGGTGGATGATAGATAGACGGATGGATGAATGTATGGAGGGACGGATAGAGGGAATGATGGAGGCAAGGATGGATGGAGGGATAGATGTTGGATGGAGGGCAGGATAGATGGATGAATGTATGGAGGGACGGATAGAGGGAAGGGTGGAGGCAAGGATGTATGATGGATGGATAGAGGGATGGACAGATGGATGGATAGATGGACGATTGAATAGATGATTGGATGGACGGATGGAAATCAAAAGATGAGATAATTCATAAATGAATAAGTCTCACATGGGTGCAAAAACAGCTTCACAATAAGCCTCCCTCAGATCAGAAACACATAATATGATTGGATGAGTGACGCGTCTGTCTGCACACAAAACAGAGAAGAACCTGAGAGAGAGAGTGAGGCAGACGCTGTTTGTGTGGCTGCTGGTCAAACCGAGCGAGTGACCACAGCGGCAGAGGAGGGGCTGATGGGAGGAGCATGAACACAAAGACAATGACTGCGCACAAACCTTGTGTGGATGGGATTAATCGAGTATAAAATCACAACATAGTGAATCAGCCTGCTACGGCCAATGCTTAGGAAATAATGTGGAAATAAAATCACATACTGCACATTTTGGCAAATAGGTTCGTGCACAAATGCCTTTTCATCCAAAGAAATCGAAACCAGTCAATAAATGAAACGGCTAATCACACTGCTGATCACCATTAAAGCCTCTTTTCATCATGTCTGTGAGCTGAGATCATCATCACTGCGTCATGAACATTACCAAAGGCCACGTGAAGTAAACAGACTCTAAGAGACGTTCCGATAAACATGAAAACAGCGAGGGTTATCGAAGGATACCGTTGTTCAAAAACAATCCATGTATATGAGGATGAAAAGCATCTGTGCTGATTCCTACACTGTAATGAATTGCTGTAAAAATTACAGCATTATTTTACAGCCGCTGGCTGTTTTTTAATAATACAGCATATTGCCGTAAACAGCAATGCATTCTGGGGTCACGTGTTGGTTTGACTCAAATTTACAGAAATTTGTCATTTTTAAAAAAAATACAGTTATATACTGTAATCAGAGAATATAGTGAAATTCTGTTAATTAAATTACAGTAACCCTACTGTAAAATTTACAGTAACTGGCTGGCAACCCTGCTGCCAGTATTATACTGTAAAATTTACAGTCATTTTTTAACAGTGTAAGGCAAGCCGAACGCCGCTGTTGCTCGTATTTGAGGTCAGAGGACGAACCCTGACCCTGTCCATTCACTCTGACACGTTCATTGGTGTTTTGTGGAAAATGTGAGACTTTAATATTGCTACTGCTAAGATACCAGGGCTGTTGAAAACACAGTATCATCAGCCCCAGGTGTTATTTAATGATCACACTGGGCCATATTGTGATTCTGAATTCATTGAATTAATGAATGTTTGTGCTTTTCTAAGTGACTGAACTTTTGCCTGCGGAAGATAAAAAGCCCACAGACTTACAATGAATGAGCGACCCAAATTCTACAGAGCAGAGTATAATAGAGACCGGGAGGTGGGCTGTTTTGAGCCAGCGAGCAACCACCCAGAACACCCTAGCAACCGCATAGCAATGCCCTAGCAACCACACAGAACGAACGACTTTTGAACAGGCAACCACCACGGACGTTTTCCTCAGAAACTGAGAAAGTGCAGTTAGAAATTCGAAAGCCTGCTGTATCATTTCTAAGGCCTTTTAATGATCAACATGATCAAAACTGTGCCCTCTGTCGTCTGATTGATAGTTTTTGTTGTGTTGTCATTGTAAACGTCCACCTTCAGCTTGTGGCAAGTCTTTTCGCAGTGAAATATTAACTGATTTTAATGACGTAAATGTAAGAATAACTTTTATATTGCTAGTAATAATTCAAGATAAGCACCTTCTAGACTGAAGCACCTTCGGTTCACTTCATATCGGTTTTCATGTTCAAATGTGAGGAAGATTCTATCAATCATCGTTGTTATTGCATTATACGATTTAAAACTGGGCATTTAAATATCATATACAGAATGACGACAGATATGGATATGTCATTGATATACTGTATAAGATTTCTTTTTGTCCATATATTTATCATCATCTTCAGCGAATTGCATATTTTTGTTCTGAATAAAACTGAGGTGTTTTTTTTCCTCGTGATCTCCATATTCTCGTTATATCATATATGAGCAATAACTCAATATTCAACAAAAAAACAAATATGCAAACTTTTTTCACGAAGTTGCGACGCTCAAAGTTCAATGTAAAGAGAGATATTTTCTTTTAAGAACTGCAACAAATGGCTGTAAGAACATCACGAAGCCTAAAATTTGCATAAACCCCGCCCACGAGAACACACAACAAAGGGGGCGGGGCCATGTCGGGCTGCTTTAGAGAAGAGGAAGAGTTGTTGTAGTCGAGTGTTGTTGACGCCGTCATTTTACGCCGGACCGCTTCACAAACGAGGGTCGATTCGAGGAAAAAAGACGAACGTGACGACACATGATCAACTCCACAGCAACTACATCAATTTATCCACTAACCGTTCAGAAACGTCTAAAAGTCGGAACTTTTCTCTCTCCATCAGTGTCGACTCCGGTTTGAACAATGTAAGGCTGAACACCGTCTGCGTGAGATTCTCCAGCTTTGTTGTTGTGTTTAGCTGTTAAAGCTCCGCCCTCTTCTGGAGCAGCAGCTCATTTGCATTTAAAGGGACACACACAAAAACGGCGTGTTTTTGCTCACACCCAAATTTGACGAGCGATAATAAATGATCTGTGGGGGATTTTGAGCTGAAACTTCACAGACACATTCTTGTAAAAAAAAAAAAAAGCATTATAGGTCCCCTATAAAGGTTCTATAGATTTCATATCACAGGATTAAAAACTTCCACAACTCTAATCAAAACTTCAAGGTAACGTGCTCAGTCATATTGGAGCTAAAAATACATCAGATGAAAATCTTTCAGGACACAGAAACCTCTTTGAATCAGACAGAAAACAAGGACCTGATCATCTGAGAACACACACAAAAACATCACTTGAAACACTCCTAAGCCAAGTTTGACAGTGTCACACAAAGACGGCAAACGACGCGTCAGTGGCCGGCGGAGGGTCATGTGACGGTGGTGGACCGTTTGGCATTTGCTCTGCCAGTGTTTCAGCTGGCTAGAGACCCTGTCACAGTATCTGTGACCCGGAGCCTCATCACAGGTGTGACATTACACATTCCGGGCTGGCCGGCTATTTATGGACGTTACTTCAAACGTTTTACACTTGCCGTGCGGAAAGAAACACTTTCATCAGACTCTCGCGCACAAATAACGGAAGCAGGGCTTTGAAGCCACTGATACGAAGAGTGATTTAATGGGGTCATGTCATGGATTTTTTTATTGTTTTAATATTTTCCTATGCTACACTCATAAGTAATACGGTAACTTTATGATTAAAGGCTGACTTCAGTAACCTCCGTGTTTAATTCTGTCTTGCAGTGTGAACGCAGCCTTTTTTTCAAGTTTTGAGAAATGAAATGTTCATTAACTATTCAAATATTTGTTTAAATGATGCAAATGTGATTTTCTGAATGCGGAGGATAAATGAGAATGTATTACAGTGTCTTTTTATTACTAATACTAATTGCTTTTATAGCTTTGATTATTGGCAGATGCATCGGTGCATCCTTACATATTCTCACAATGCATGTTAAGTTTTCATTTTTGCAGTAATGATTCATTTATTATATAAAATGCAGAAATAAATCACATATCAGCCACGTAAACACATACGCATAACACATTTGTAGGTTAGAGTCCAGTTACTAGAGCAACTGCAATATTTCAGAGGTTTACTGGACAGAAATCTGATTTGCTCAGGACAGCAAAAGAAGCTGACCTTGTACGAAGGACAGCAAGTCCAAGCAAGTCCCACAAGTCCAATCCTTCGGTTGACCGAAACCGTAACAGGCAGAATTAGTCACAGCAAAGTCTCTGAATAAAACTAGTTCCAAAGCCCCGTAACATCACGTCTGATGATGCTAAAACTCTTTAGGCGGGATTAAAGCTAAAAAACACTGATAAAAACTATTAATATTTTTCATATCATATACACAGGAAGTCAGGGGTCTTCATGACCATGTCAAAATAAAAGTTCGGTATAACTTGAAATAACATAAATAATACTATTGTACAATAGAGTGTACTTCCATTAATAGAGATAATAATAATAATAATAATAATAATAACACCGTTTATTAAAACACACAAACTCAGAGGTCTTCATTGAAATTACAGAAATCGCACAGTAAAAATATAGCCTACTTATTATTATAAATTTAACTAAATAATTCAATTACATTTTAAACTAGGAATTGTTAGCTTTATTTACATTTTTTAATAAATTATTTGCCGTTACAGTGTTTATATGCTATATAAAATTCCCTGCACTCCTGACAGTAAAATGTGCCAAAATAAAAGTCCAGTGAAAAAAAAACGTGAAACCACCAGAATCTTAAAAAAAAAAAAAAAAAAAAAAAAAAAAAAACATGCAGATTTTTGGTCAAAACTAACTCCCAGCTCTACTTTTGCATCTTCCTTCCCTTGAATGGTTTAAAATCACATAGCGCAATCGAAAAACCTTAAATATCAGATTCCAGAATTGGAATCAATTCCAAAAAAGCAGACATTAATTTATTCTTTCAACGCCAAAGACTGTGCAAAATCAAACACAGCCAGGAATACATCAATGCAGCCTTCAAAAATCAACCAGATGAAGGCGCCTTCGTAGACGGGACGTTATGCAACGCTGGATTCAGCCGTGCCTTGATGTCTTTTTCAGGTTTTGGACACCGTCGTGCCTCATTTGACACATGAGTCCTGCAGGTGTGCTGAAACACGACACCCTTGACCACCACAAAACTTCCTGAGAAAGCTAAGAAAGCTGTGCAATGAAAGCTGCAAATATTAGTAGTACACAAGAATCAAATCCATCTGACCTGGTTAAATGCAACGTGTCTGAGCGTATGAACTAAATATATATCGTGGCCTTGTATTTTACTACAGTGTGACGGGACACTTCAGCTAACAAGAACTGGCTCTTTCATCCAATACTCTAATAGTATGGTTTGCCCATGCAAAAGAACATGCACTCACCAGAAAGGGCTAATATTTCAAATCCCCTGCTTGCTTTTCTTCTCTGCTATTCAGCCACATAAGAACTCAATCACATAAATCACAAAAGCCTTATAAAAGCAGACAAACGGATGTGGTTCTGTGTACACTGTAGTTTCTTTAGAATTTCATGAAAGAGCTTCTTACCTTAGTAGAAAGGAGGCTCGGTCGGTCTCAAAAGAAAGCTGCGAGACGCGCCCACTCCTGAGTACATCTTGAGCTTTCTTAGACACACAGTGTTTAAAAAGACAAAGGCTTACGCAATACATGATGTTCACCTGTTAGTCATTTCCAGACCCGGCCGACGGTAATTGTGCATGAGCCTCAAATTCACAGGCCTATTTAAACGTTTGGGTCCGGATCAAAAGTACAAGATTGAGACGTTTTAATCTCATCTTTGATGAAACGCTTCTGGTTTACGCTTCAAGAAAAACTTTAATACTCAATTAGCCTTCCACACACCTCCAGTGATACTTATCTCGAAACCAAAAACAAACTAAATTCCCCAAAGTAACTGGACACTAACCTACAAATCAAGCATTGCATATTAAAGAGCCTGATAAGTGATTTATTTCTGCATTTTATATAACAAATGTAGAGAGTGTCTCCTTTGGGATGTTTTTTCCCTGCATGCGCAGGATACTTTTCATATGAAACAGTTTCATATTTAAAACACTGTCATGTTTTTAAAGCAGTTTAATCAATAAATAGCGTCTAGTGTGTGTTTAATGTGTCGCTCCTCGATCATCTCTTCACACTAGTTCATTTATAGCATCAAATAAGCATGAATGAACATCAGAAGGAATGTTGTTTCAAGACGTGAATCTACTATGGATTCGGGGTCACGATTGGTCAGATCGCCTGTCAATCAAACTGTGAAGGGTCAATTATTATATCTGAAAATAAACAGCAGTTGGATATAATAGTTTGGGCTCAGTTGTTCATTTTAACCTCTAATACAATAGTAATGTACCCAATGAGAGAGTTCCCTGTGTCATTTTTTTTTTCTTAAAATATTAAATTATCTAATAACTGAACTGATTTTTAATGTTTATTTCTGCTATAAATAAATGGATTTATAATTATATATTGATATGTTGCCGTCTCCCCTTATATAAAGTGTACATTGACTGTAGTTACAAATTATGAGCAACTTGAAGCTTGACGATCAATGCAGCTTCTCCACCACTGACCCCTTCCTACCCACTGAGTCCCGCACAATTTACATTCAACATCACAATAGGGCTAAAGAGAGACATTGAGCCCCAGAGACAGTCCATGTGAACATCTTTTGTTGTGAGAACAGCTCCAGCAGTGTTACTGTCAAACTCTACTGAGATCCACGTCACGTCCAGGAATCTTTCCACCGAACATCAATTTTATCATTGTCAGAGGTTCCCACTCTCTAGAGAACTCCCAAGCAGATGAATAGACTACTGACGAGAGGAAAACATTGCTTTGAATTCACATTTTATACATTTGTTCGTAAAAAAAAATGAAGCTGTAATGATCTCACCTCACTTTTTTTAAATATGGAATTTTCTGGTGATGATTGTAGAGGAAAGATATTCGGAGCATCACAGTTTCCAGTGTGTTTGGTCACATGGTTTCAAAGTCATTGTTTCTGGAAGAACTAAAACTGGATTCAACGTGATGTGTCATTAATGCCTGAAAGTACCTTATTTAAATGCTTTTATCTCAAGTTTTCATTTCTAGTCGTTTTGTCATTGAAATCCCATCACCAAGAAAGCGTTACAGTAAACAAGTGAGGCTATTATGAGTCGAGACTTCCTTGTTAATCTTCCTTAAAGCAAAAGGATTTGCTCATAAAAGATTTCTTTCAGAAAACACACACACTGTAGCTATAACATAAACTAAAGCACGTGACACACCAGCACAGAGCCATACACTGAATATTCACACAATACATTGAGAATATCAATTAATACGTTTAAAACGTCCCAGTCGCAAAACAAGTTATGAAGAAAATGTTAGTACAATTCATCTCTGTGAATCAGTTCAAAATGCAATCGCTTCAAAAAAGCGATATTTCCATAAAATTCCCCCAAAGCATATTAAACCGTTTTACAAAAGCTATCACGGGCTAATTATTGCGTGCCGTTCATTAGTAAGCATTGTGAAATGAAGTGATTATATAATGTCATTCTCCTTTGGGCTTTTATTTTGTGTAAATGCCTGTGGAATCATTCATAAAATCACCTTTTCAAAGTGTTAATTCACCCAAAAATGTAATTTCAGTCATTAATTCCTCTCCCTCGTGTCGTTCATTTCTGATGAACTCCGATGGTTCGGTGAGTCTCTATTGACAGAAAGATCATTTACACTTTCAGAAAGATACTAAAACATATTTAAATCAGGTCATGTGACTACAGTGGCTCAACACTTAATCTTATAAAGTGAAGAGAATACTTTTTGTGCAAAAAAAACCAAACAAAATAACGACTTTTCAACAATATCTAGTGATGGACGATTTCAGAACAATGATTCATGAAGCTTTACGAATCTTTTGTTTTGAATCAGTGATTCGGTTCACGTATCAAACTGCCAAAATCACGTGAACTATTGCCTCGTTTACTGAAATCCCGTGACTTTCAATGTCCAGAAAGATACTAAAACATATTTAAAACAGGTCATGTGACTACAGTGGTTCAACATTAATATTATAAAGCTTTCTGTGCGGCAAAAAAAACAAAATAACAACGTAATGGGAAGGTTCATGCTTCATGATGCTTTGCGAATCTTTTGTTTCGAATCAGTGGTTCAGAGCGTGAAAGTCACGTGATGCCAGTAAACGAGGCTTCGTTATAGTCAGAAGTGTTTTGAATTTTCAATAGCTCATGTGACTTTGATACACGCTCCGAATCACTGATTCAAAACAAAAGATTCGTAAAGCTTCATGAATCAGAGTTCTGAAATCACTCATCACTAGATATTGTTGAAAAGTCGTTATTTTGGCGCACAAAAAGTATTCTCGTCTCTTTATAACATTAATGTTGAACCACTGTAGTCACATGACCAGTTTTAAATATGTTTTAGTATCTTTTGAAAGTGTTCATTATCATTACTGTCAATAGAGACTCGCTGAACCATCATCGGATTTCATCAAAAATATCTTCATTTGTGTTCTGAAGATGAACGAAGGTCTTACCTTTTGCAAATACATGCTATGCTGAATAGTGTAAAAATGGTGAAAAATGTTATACCTCAATATGCCTCTGCTCACTCGGGCTTGTTAACGGTGACAACAAAGTACTCATGATAACCTCTACTCAAACTCTCCAGACAGCCAGAACCAAAGCGACTTTAAACAAGACATCACCTGTACCTGGACAGATTCCAGAAAATCAAGAATGTTTTTCAATTATTTGTTTCAACCCACAAACAGCTTAAAAATAGTTTTTCTGCTAAACAAATACTGTTTTGTCTCCATGGTTTTTATACGTACAGAAAACTTCCAGTATGCACTGTAGAGAATAAACAAATCCTAAGATAATTCAGATAAGAGCTTATTTGTCAAGCGTATTGCCTCCAGAATCAATGAGCCCCAAATCATATGACTGCAGCAGCCTCACACACACACACACACACACACACTGTTGAGCTTTACCACAGCTGACTGTGAGCTTATGATACTCAACAGCTGACAGACTCTCTGCTGCTCTGCTTGAGCTACAAATCATCAAAAACACTGACCAGCTTCACCTGAACCCTCAACACACCTTCACTGGGGGGAAGCGTTTCTGTGCATGAGTGCGTTTGGATATTCCCTTAAACATTCATGTTGCACAGACTGATAGGATGATGCTTAGATGAAAAAAACATCCCTAAGCCAGGACTAATGATCCAAATGGCTCTAAACCATGATAAATGCATGAGGGGAGATGCATTTAGAGCAGTCACGATGGATGGGACAAACAACAGGCGGATCAATTCCACAATGGACTTACAGTACAAAAATCACTTCACTATTAAGGTTACATTTGTTAAGAGTAATTAATCTGAACTAACAATTAAGAATACTTCTAAAGCATTTATTCATTTTCGTTCACATCAATTTCTAACGAATGAACAGCTGTATTTTTTTGCTCATTTTTGGTTCAACTTGTCAGTTTTTAATGCAAGTGTCACTAATCCATCTGAACACATACCCAGAGCGCTATTTGATGTTTGTAACAGACAGAATGTTGTATTGTATCAGGTTTAGCACGTGCACTGTAACAATGAAGCCCCGGATGAATTAATGTAACAATGTATCACGCTGATGTTCTGACTGTCGCGCGCACACTCGGAGCAAAATCCCACCCAAGTGAAGTCATTCTTTACCTTTATATTTCTCAAGCACATCCTCGTACGCCTGGAGATACTCCAATTCGTCGGCGAGCAGATACGGAGCCGGTCCGTAACGGGCCATTACCGGGGCTGGTCATTTACCAGCCGCACAAGCGAACTGAAGCCCTGCCCGTCTGCCTGACCGACCAGCGCCGCTGCTCCGTGACCGGCGACGCCCTGCCTCCCTCCCACATCCGCGAACCGGCCAATGAGCGGGACTTCCTCTGCCGCTTCGGCCGTAAATCTCAGTAAGAGGCCGGGCTGTGGTGACCAGTGACTGTCGTTCACCGTGCCATCATCATTCCCAGCAAAAGCCAGCACGCTCTTGGCAACGATAACAAAATTATATGACGTTTTGCATGTTCATTTTACATCCTGACTCTACTGTGCATGCGTGGTCACTGGTCAGCATTACATATAAATATATCAAATGTCCGACTAATGTGTCATGCAGAGTCATCCTCTATTTTAGAGGCGCACGCTGGTGTTCACTGGCTGCCATGTGTCGATGACACAAGCGCGTGCACGTGCTCTCCGAGGTCCTAGAACCAGAAGATTCCTGACCTCCTGACTGCCTGTCATTTACAACATACAACCAATCTGATCTATTATAACACTTAATACCACGCAGTTTTGTTTCTAATTTCACAACGCATGTTATTTTATCTGTCTATGTTATTATTGTTCTATGAAACCAAAGAAAAACAGAAATACCAAAAGATCAGCTGCAGGCTGTCTGTGTATGGGCTGTTAAGGTTTTTAGATAGATAGAGAGAGAGAGAGAGAGAGAGAGAGAGAGAGAGAGAGAGAGAGAGAGAGAGAGAGAGAGAGATAAGCAGATAGATAGATAGATAGATAGATAGATAGATAGATAGATAGATAGATAGATAGAGATAAGCAGATAGATAGATAGATAGATAGATAGATAGATAGATAGATAGATAGAGAGATAGATAGATAGATAGATAGATAGATAGATAGATAGATAGATAGATAGATAGATAGATAAATAGAGATAAGCAGAGAGATAGATAGATAGATAGATAGATAGATAGATAGATAGATAGATAGATAGATAGATAGATAGATAGATAGATAGAGATAAGCAGATAGATAGATAGATAGATAGATAGATAGATAGATAGATAGATAGATAGATAGATAGATAGAAAGATAGATAGATAGATAGATAGAGATAAGCAGATAGATAGATAGATAGATAGATAGATAGATAGATAGATAGATAGATAGATAGATAGATAGATAGATAGATAGATAGATAGAGATAAGCAGATAGATAGATAGAGATAAGCAGATAGATAGATAGATAGATAGATAGATAGATAGATAGATAGATAGATAGATAGATAGATAGATAGATAGATAGATAGATAGAGATAAGCAGATAGATAGATAGAGATAAGCAGATAGATAGATAGATAGATAGATAGATAGATAGATAGATAGATAGATAGATAGATAGATAGATAGATAGATAGATAGATAGATAGATTTACATACAGGACAAAGACACTTAAAATAGCAACTTAAAATAAAATGTCTCTTTTTAATTGATATATAATTATGAGATGTCATCACAAATAAAGCCTCTTCATCAGTGAAGGGCCGTTATGAAGCCTCTCTATTCCCCAAAAGGCTCTTTCTAGTTGAAAAAGGTTCTTTTTTGATTATAACAATGTCCATCAACTAAGAAATAAAATGGTCTTTTAAGAACGTTTCACTAAGAGGTTCTTTTGCGTGCCTTAAGACGGTTCATCGCTGCAAAAAACCCTCTTCTGGAAACTTTATTTTGAAGAGCGCAGTCCCATGCCGAACAGTTTGCTACACAGAATCCTACAGGAGAGCATGTCCTCTCATTCCAGAGCTGGAAAACACACACACACACTAGAGACTGCTGATTCATCTTTCAGCCTTGAGCTTTTAAAACCAACACTGGCGTCCAGCTACCAAAACAGAGTCCATCAGAAGAAACATTCCACTGATGATGATGATGATGATTATTATGATTTTACAAGAACAGACAAATATGAAGCATATGAGCCGCACCACCCATAGCCAGCTACAGTTCCAGTGTCTTTTTAATACTTAAGCATCTCTCAAAGTTCATTTGTGATGGTTTATTATTATTTGTCCAGCTCTGCGTCTGTGGTTCACTCACAGTAAATGACAGCAGGCCTCTAGCGCTAATGAATGGATGTTTATGGGTGCAGTAAGAGTGGGATGTTTTGGAGTCCTACCCGCGATTCTGAGCACAGCTCTCTCGGCAGGATCGAGCACGGATCCTCCCTGGATCTTCCGCTTCGAGCGCTCATGTCTGGGTAGATTCCACGGTAACGTGTCCCCCGGTGCCGGCGACACCGACCCAGATTTCACACTGTAGTCTTCATCATCTGAGAAATCAGCCGATGAAGACATAGAGCAGCGCAGGGACGCGTTCCCAGACCCGGAGCTCTGCGTGAACAGACAATAGAGAAGCAATAAATCGCGCATTCACCACCGGAGCGTAAATAAAGCCAGCGCCGTGCGCGTAACCTCACCATCACTGCGTTCACAACACACTGAGATCAAAAGACACAAAAGAGCAGAGATCG
>CM074279.1:2045000-2197500 GCA_037194245.1 Opsariichthys bidens
AGCAATTTTCCATCCATTTGGATGACATAGTTTTAACATAAACAAACTAATAAACTTAATGTGATTCATATTTGTCAGTCATATGTAAATGAAATAGATTGATGTAATAGTTCACAGAAAAATGCCCAGGTTAAAGTAGCATTGAAGCAGTGTCAGAGTTACTGAGATCATTCAGTGATGATTGAGCATTATTGATGAACGCCTGCTGTTAACAAGCAGAATCACTGAAGGACAGAGAAACACAAGAACTACAACTGATGAAATCAACTGAGGATAAAAGACATTCAATCTCTCACTAATCATTACATAAATCTGACCTATTTCATTTACATATGACTGACAAATATGAATCACATTAAGTTTATTACATAAAACTTATGTTTAGACTGAAATATTTTTTTTGAGTGTATATAGCAGTTTTTCAAGAAAGGTTAGAAATGACAAGCAGGCCAGAATTCACATGTGTGAAATCACTCTCATCGACATCCTGTTTTTCCCAAGTTTAAATATCACGTACAAAGGGTCTTTGATCACCTTCCTGCCTTTCATAAGTGAGCAGCCGGTCTAAAGCTAACAGCACATGTTTCTATATATATGAATTTACAGAGTGGTTTAAACATTTTTTTAAGATGCATTTTTTTGCAGGTTTTAAATCCCATTTGGGTAACCACTGCAACTGTGGAAATGTAATGTTGCTTTGGTGCGTTGGCAACGTCAAGTTCATTCCAGTCCATTTTGTTGAAGCAAGATGGCTATTTTCCTTCTCTTAAATACAGCAAGGTTTAAAAAACAAAAGAATGTGCATCAGCTTTTAATTTATTTATAGTCACTATAAACTTTATTATTACATGTTATATTGTAAATTTTACATATTTTTGTAAATAAAAAAGCCTGACAATATCACTGCTATAAAATACCTATGATGATTGTCGTATTTTGCCATGTTTCTCACTGAGACGCTCACAATCTACACTTTGGGCTACCAAACTTCTGACTAAGAAACACGAATTGACTTAATAACTTAAAGGATTAGTTCACCTAAAAATGAAAATTCTGTCATTTACTCACCCTCATGTTGTTCCAAACCCATAAGACTTTTGTTCATCTTCAAAACACAAATTAAAACATTTTTACTGAAATCTGAGAGATTTCTGTTCCTCCGTTGACAGTCTACTCATCCAAAGCTTCAAAATGTTCTTAAAGAGACAATAAAACAAATCCATATGAATGGAGGTGTTTAATTCAAGTCTTCTGAAGAGACACGATGGCTTTACATAAACAGAAGCTCAACCGTAATGCTTGGCATGCAAGAACCTCATTGGTTCTCAAACATTCTGCGTAACACGAGAATGAACCTCATTGGTTCTCAAACGTGCTGCGTAACACGAGAATGAACCTCATTGGTTCTCAAACGTGCTGCGTAACATTAGAATGAACCTCATTGGTTCTCAAACGTTCTGCATAACACGAGAATGAACCTCATTGGTTCTCAAACATTCTGCGTAACATGAGAATGAACCTCATTGGTTCTCAAACATTCTGCGTAACATGAGAATGAACCTCATTGGTTCTCAAACGTGCTGTGTAACATGAGAATGAACCTCATTGGTTCTCAAACATTCTGCGTAACATGAGAATGAACCTCATTGGTTCTCAAACATTCTGCGTAACATGAGAATGAACCTCATTGGTTCTCAAATGTGCTGCGTAACACGAGAATGAACCTCATTGGTTCTCAAACGTTCTGCGTAACATGAGAATGAACCTCATTGGTTCTCAAATGTGCTGCGTAACACGAGAATGAACCTCATTGGTTCTCAAACGTTCTCCGTAACACGAGAAAGAACCTCATTGGTTCTCAAACGTGCTGCGTAACACGAGAATGAACCTCATTGGTTCTCAAACATTCTGCGTAACACGAGAATGAACCTCATTGGTTCTCAAACGTTCTGCGTAACACGAGAATGAACCTCATTGGTTCTCAAACATTCTGCATAACATGAGAATGAACCTCATTGGTTCTCAAACGTTCTGCGTAACATGAGAATGAACCTCATTGGTTCTCAAATGTGCTGCGTAACACGAGAATGAACCTCATTGGTTCTCAAACGTTCTCCGTAACACGAGAAAGAACCTCATTGGTTCTCAAACGTGCTGCGTAACACGAGAATGAACCTCATTGGTTCTCAAACGTTCTGCGTAACACGAGAATGAACCTCATTGGTTCTCAAACGTTCTGCGTAACACGAGAATGAACCTCATTGGTTCTCAAACGTGCTGCGTAACATGAGAATGAACCTCATTGGTTCTCAAATGTTCTCCGTAACATGAGAATGAACCTCATTGGTTCTCAAACGTTCTGCGTAACACGAGAATGAACCTCATTGGTTCTCAAACGTGCTGCGTAACATGAGAATGAACCTCATTGGTTCTCAAATGTTCTCCGTAACATGAGAATGAACCTCATTGGTTCTCAAACGTTCTGCGTAACACGAGAATGAACCTCATTGGTTCTCAAACATTCTGCATAACATGAGAATGAACCTCATTGGTTCTCAAACGTGCTGCGTAACATGAGAATGAACCACATTGGTTCTCAAACATTCTGCGTAACATGAGAATGAACCTCATTGGTTCTCAAACATTCTGCGTAACATGAAAATGAACCTCATTGGTTCTCAAACGTGCTGCGTAACACGAGAATGAACCTCATTGGTTCTCAAACGTTCTCCGTAACACGAGAAAGAACCTCATTGGTTCTCAAACGTGCTGTGTAACACGAGAATGAACCTCATTGGTTCTCAAACGTTCTCCGTAACACGAGAAAGAACCTCATTGGTTCTCAAACGTGCTGCGTAACACGAGAATGAACCTCATTGGTTCTCAAACGTTCTGCGTAACACGAGAATGAACCTCATTGGTTCTCAAACGTTCTGCGTAACACGAGAATGAACCTCATTGGTTCTCAAACGTTCTGCGTAACACGAGAATGAACCTCATTGGTTCTCAAACGTTCTGCGTAACATGAGAATGAACCTCAATGGTTCTCAAACGTGCTGCGTAACATGAGAATGAACCTCATTGGTTCTCAAACGTTCTGCGTAACATGAGAATGAACCTCATTGGTTCTCAAACGTGCTGCGTAACACGAGAATGAACCTCATTGGTTCTCAAACATTCTGCGTAACACGAGAATGAACCTCATTGGTTCTCAAACGTTCTGCGTAACACGAGAATTAACCTCATTGGTTCTCAAACGTTCTGCGTAACACGAGAATGAACCTCATTGGTTCTCAAACGTTCTGCGTAACATGAGAATGAACCTCAATGGTTCTCAAACGTGCTGCGTAACATGAGAATGAACCTCATTGGTTCTCAAACGTTCTGCGTAACATGAGAATGAACCTCATTGGTTCTCAAACGTTCTGCATAACATGAGAATGAACCTCATTGGTTCTCAAATGTTCTCCGTAACATGAGAATGAACCTCATTGGTTCTCAAACGTTCTGCGTAACACGAGAATGAACCTCATTGGTTCTCTCACGTCAAGTGAACATGCTTGAACTTCTGTTTACCAAAGTAAACATGTGTCTTCAGAAGACTTGCTTTAAACAGCTCGATTCACATTAATTTTTATTTTTTACAACGTCTTTATGAACGTTTTGAAGAGTTTTGGGTGACTAGACTTCCACTGGAGACGAATGACATAATTTCCATTTTTGTGTGAATTCTCTCTTCAACACGAAACTGTGTGATGTAGTTGTGAGGAAAGAAATGTAGGATGGGATTAGTTCTCTGGAATTATTTGGTTGGGAAGAGAGATGTAATATGATAAGTGATTGGAAGGAAAGACTGAAGAAAAAAATGTTAGGCTTTGTGACTTCAGTCAAAAATTAAAAGAAACTTTTTTAAAATCACAGATGAATCATACATAATAAAAGTAGGTTTGTGTATTACAGGGGTCATGACTAATTTTTTCATTTATCCTCTTGTCGGCAGACTCAAGCGAGTGGAGTAAAGTGAGCGGTCATCTTTTGATCTACGCTCACTTCCGGTCTAGGCCAGTGTCATCCGAGAAACCAGACTGAGACCAGTGGGCGGGGCCTATGGTGTGATACTGTAAAACTATTTGTCGTTGTCTTACTCTGGAGGCAGGCATATGCAAATGAATTTGCCCTCTCTGTGACGTCACATATCTCACAATATCCAAACAAGCTGTTTTTGGAGCTTGATAAAATAAATGATTTATTTATAATGAGGAGGAAAGCTCCTAAACTAAAGCATTAGTTCACTTCAGAACTAAAATTCCTGATAATTTTCCTCTCATGTCATCCAAGATGTTTATGTTTTTCGTTCTACAGTTGAAAAGAAATGAAGGTTTGTAAGGAAAACATTCCAGGATTTTTCTCCATATAGTGGACTTCACTGGGGTTCAAGATCCAAATGTCAGTTTCAGTCCAGAGGAATGGTTGGTCGTTTTTCAGATCGGTCAAAAAAAAAAAGATGTATATACTTTTTAACCACATCTCTGTGATGCTCCACACATTATGTAATCACGTTGGAAACGTAATCACGCGTGACGTAGGCGGAAGTACCGCGGTAGAGCGAAAAACTCCAACTTCAACTTCACGATCGTCCGACATCATTGTTTTACCTTTTTTTGTAAAGGCAGTTTGACTTAATGTTTGCACACTCGCTTTGTAGATACTAGATTATACTTCCGCCTGACCTTTCCAACATGATTACGTAATGTGTGGTGCATCACAGAGCAGTGCAAGATAAGCATTTGTGGTTAAAGTATATAATTTTTTTAGAAAATGACCGGTCGTTTCACTAGATAAGACCCTTGCGATCATGTAGAGCCCTTTGAAGCTGCACTGAAATAGGACCTTAAACCCATTGATCCCCCAGTGAAATCCACTATATGAAGAAAACTCCTGGAATGTTTTCCTCAAAAACCTCAATCAAGGTATCACTATCTCCAAACCCTTTTCGCCTGAAGAAAAAAAGACATAAACATCTAGCATGACATGGGGGTGAGTAAATGATTAATTCTTCAAGCTCTAAAACTTGCAGGATGTTTCCTCAAAGGATCAAGCCAAATTTGATATTTCATTTTTGAGTCGATTTTGAGTTCATGTTGACTTTAGCTTATCCTTGCTGACTTTTGGGGAGGGTATAAAACAGTCAAATTATTACATTTTATTAGATTAGAAAAGTATCAACTCATTACTAATGCCAAAGATGTTATCTTGGGTAATGTGTCTCTCTATTTTACTTCCATGTCAAGATACACATATGAAATACCAGGGCTGGGTGGGTTACTTTAAAAATTTATTTCACTACAGATTATAAAATACGTGCTTTAAAAAGTCATTTGTAACGTATTTCGTTACATTACTCAAGTTTAGTCACTTCATCTAAATACTTTAGAATACTTTGGAATACTAATAAGTGTGGAACAAACACAAAAAAGGCAATTGCAAGTTTTTTCTCACAATTCTGACTTTCTCCCTCAGAATTGCGTGATATAAAGTTGCAATTGCGAGTTATAAAGTCAGAATTATGAGATATAAACTCGCAATATTGAGAAAAGTCAGAATTATGAGATATAAACTCACAATATTGAGAAAAGTCAGAATTATGAGATATAAACTCACTATATTGAGAAAAGTCAGAATTATGAGATATAAACTCACAATATTGAGAAAAGTCAGAATTATGAGATATAAACTCACTATATTGAGAAAAGTCAGAATTATGAGATATAAACTCACAATATTGAGAAAAGTCAGAATTATGAGATATAAACTGACAATATTGAGAAAAGTCAGAATTATGAGATATAAACTCACTATATTGAGAAAAGTCAGAATTATGAGATATAAACTCACAATATTGAGAAAAGTCAGAATTATGAGATATAAACTCACTATATTGAGAAAAGTCAGAATTATGAGATATAAACTGACAATATTGAGAAAAGTCAGAATTATGAGATATAAACTCACTATATTGAGAAAAGTCAGAATTATGAGATATAAACTCACAATATTGAGAAAAGTCAGAATTATGAGATATAAACTCACAATATTGAGAAAAGTCAGAATTATGAGATATAAACTGACAATATTGAGAAAAGTCAGAATTATGAGATATAAACTCGCAATATTGAGAAAAGTCAGAATTATGAGATATAAACTCACAATATTGAGAAAAGTCAGAATTATGAGATATAAACTCACAATATTGAGAAAAGTCAGAATTATGAGATATAAACTCACATACTAAATTCACAATTGCAAGAAAAAAAATCAGTATTGCAAAGTTTAAATCTCCCAATTCTGACTTTATAACTTACAATTGTGAGTTTAAATCTCGCAATTCTGAGGAAAAGAAGTCAGAATTGTGAAACGCAAACTCACAATTGTGAGGGAAAAACAAACAGTGAGAAAAAGTTGCAGTGACGAGTGAATTATAAAATGACTCACAAAACATGAAAACAGTCGTGGATCATCAGGTCATGACAGGACAGTTCAGTTGACTTTTTTAATATAAATTCAGTCATTTTGTCTTGTTCAGGACAGAACTAAATAAAAATAACAACATTTTTATGATCCTCTTAAAAGTATTAAATGTTGATGAAACTGAACTCGTCTTTTTCAGACGGTCAGAGTCAGAGAATCACCAATCGCTGTTTAAATGACATCAAAACTCAAAGTAATCACTTTGGTAATCTAAAACACTTTTCAGATGGAACTGTAATCTGATTACCACACATTTAAAATCAAATACAGTCACTCAAATGTTGTATTTTAAATGCGTAACAAAGTTACTTGTATTTCGTTACTCCCCATGCAACCCTGTGAAATACTGTAAGTAGCCTAAATGACTTGTAAGTCAGAGTATACCTACTGGCTTTCGTGTCGGCGTGAGCTGCACGGAGTGATAAAACTCCGGCTGGACTCTCTTCTTCACCCTGCGCTTCCGCACCGCGCCGCTCGAGTCCGGCTCGCTCTCGATGAGCGGCTTCTCTTCAGAAACGCGCGCGCGTGCGCTTCTCCTCGCATGACGTGGACTGTGACGACATACCTGTCAAACAATGACCATAATGTCAAAAAACTGTGAAATGCTACATTCCGTATCCTAAAGTGCTGCTTCATGCAGTTGTTAATGAACTTGGAAACAGGGCCTGTAGCATAATCTGAATTATTAATCGGCCACACATGCGCAATGCGTATTTTACGCAGTTGCTTAGGATCAAGATGAAAGTGACAATCAAACAGAATTGAACATTTCTTAACAGTCGCATTATTTTGGGGGGGATGATTTGCTCTACTTTTCTGTTTTCTATGACCTTGACAGACGGAGCAAGAGAGAGAGATTTACCTCAGAGCGAAAATGATGCGGCCGGAAACCAGCTTCTAGAACAAACGGGAATGATTGAAACAAACCCCACATGCATTCAGTCATTTTGTGTCTTAGAGATGCTCTTCAAATAACTTTGTCTGCTCTTGAAATAGAGAACACTTTATTAAGTACACAACAACAACAACAGCAACAACAAACGATGGGAAATGACGGCTCGCGCGCACTCACGCGCCTCGACGACCATGTCGTTTTCAAGCCCATGCGAAGAGAAGATGTGTAAGAAATACTGTCGTCGCATGCACGGCATGCTGTAGAAACACGGCTGTCTACTCACCGCGACTCCTCGAGCGCCTCGTCAGCACAGATTTGATGGGAATTTTCTCATTACGGAGCTTCCGATGCCAGCAACAGAGAAACAGAATCGTGGCGACAGTTCCTATCAAAAGCAATAAGAGCAATAACACACACTGAATACTTAAAGGTCTCAATAAGACCAAAAAAGCCGCAGCAATCATTGCGATGTAGGACAGCCACTCCTACACGTATATGCTATGCTTCCTCTCCTTATGGAAAGCCTATTTCATGCTGTGATGCCTCACTTGTGGGTCCCCGACATATAATCTATCTCATGGTGTCTGTACTTCAGTAATGGACCACAACAAGCCATGACTCAGCAGGAGCCCCTGGTTTTTTTTTTTACAGCTCGTGCAGGGCAGCGCCAGCATCAGCATCTGAGCTCAGCATCATCAGCCTCTGCGGCGTCTAGTTCAACAGCATCTGCATGCTTTTGGAAATGTTCACGTGACGCGTCTTCTATACACTCGTCAATGTAAATGTTCTGTGTTGGCATGAGGTTCCGAAGAACCTTTAACATCCATGGATCCTGTCCAGTGGATTTTTTCAATATATATATATATATATATATTTTTTGTGGATATTTAAAATGTTCTTCACATTTAGAAAAATAAAGTTTTTGCACAAAAAAAATAATAAATAAAAATAAATAAATAAATCCTCTCTGTCTGATATGGTGAGTTTTTTTTTTTTTTTTTTAAGCTGCGGCTCCTTTAAGGCTTGTCAGTAAATTGCTCAGGTTATGATTGGATAACGTCTTCGCAAAGGAAACCAAATCACTGCTCCCTTGCTTTTGCACATGAGTAAGTGTTTTTGAAAATATTATGAATACTCAGGGCTGGGTGGGTTACTTTTAAAATGTATTTCACTACAGATTACAAAATACGTGCTTTAATAAGTAATTTGTAACGTATTAAGTTTAGCAACTTAATCGAAATACTTTGGAATACTAAAGTGTGGAACAAACACAAAAAAGGTCATTGTGAGTTTTTATCTCACAATTCTGAATTTTTCCCTCAGAATTGTGTGATATAAAGTTGCAATTGTGAGTTATAAAGTCAGAATTATGAGATATAAACTCACAATATTGAGAAAAGTTAAAAATATGAGATATAAACTCAAAATATTGACAAAAGTCAAAATTATGAGAAATAAACTCACAATATTGAGAAAAGTCAGAATTATGAGATATAAACTGAAAATATTGAGAAAAGTTAAAAATATGAGATATAAACTCAAAATATTGACAAAAGTCAAAATTATGAGAAATAAACTCACAATATTGAGAAAAGTCAGAATTATGAGATACAAACTAAAAATATAGAGAAAAGTTAAAAATATGAGATATAAACTCAAAATATTGAGAAAAGTTAAAAATATGAGATATAAAGTCACAATATTGAGAAAAGTCAGAATTATGAGATATAAACTCACATACTAAATTCACAATTGCAAGAAAAAAGTCAGTATTTCAAGTTTAAATCTCCCAATTCTGACTTTATAACTTGCAATTGTGAGTTTAAATCTCGCAATTCTGAGAAAAAGAAGTCAGAATTGTGAAACACAAACTCACAATTGTGAGGGAAAAAAACAAATTGTGAGAAAAAGTAGCAGTGACGAGTGAATTATAAAATGACTCACAAAACATGAAAACAGTGGAAAACATGAAACTGAACTCGTCTTTTTCAGACGGTCAGAGTCAGAGAATCACCAATCGCTGTTTAAATGACATTAAAACTCAAAGTAATCACTTTGGTAATCTAAAACACTTTTCAGATGGAACTGTAATCTGATTACCACCCATTTAAAATGAAATACAGTCACTCAAATGTTGTATTTTAAATACGTAACTAAGTTACTTGTATTTCGTTACTCCCCAACCCTGTGAATATATTTCCGTCATTTACAGACAAAGCATTATGAAATTATTTGCTTATGGTTTGTAATGCACACAGTACAGTTGGCTGTTTCATCTGGCAAACTCTTCATTACACCGCACCTCACTGAGAAAACAAAATTCTCAAACAAACATATAATCCTTGGACCTGACCTGGGACGCCATTAAAATAAGGCAGCGGCTATTTGCACTAAGTTCACAGTAGATGCTATTTACACTAAGTGACAATAGCGATATATTCCATTTACGTCATGTAAAAGTATCAGTTCTTTGGAATAAGAGTAAATATAGCCTAATTAGGTGCTATCTACACTTTATATTGGCAGATACTATTTACACCTCAGTATTTTTGTACATTAATAGGACAAAATAATATCATAGAGTGCAAATGATTATATTTATTAAAATGATTAAATGGATGCTGCCTTATTGGGAGAATACACCTTCCCCTAACCCTACCCAATAAATTATTTCCACTTTTAGAACATTATTTTCATTTTTATTAAAAATAAATTTGAACAGGTGGATTCGAACCCGGGTCAATCGGGTTAAAATCCAGAACTGCGAGCTTAATTCGCTTCTTCTGCACTTCTGCAAAAAGTCTGCATGCCTGTAACTCATTAAAGATATCTTAATATACTTTTAGATTTTGGTTCTTTACAAACTTTGTTTGTGGTTTCTTCATTTTGAAGGCCATACGCAGTGTAATTCCAGAGATATTGGGATCTTAATATGGATTGAAGATTCGTGTACACATTTTCAATGGTCAAAAACCAAATGTGGGTCACTTTGCATACAACTTGTACTTTTTTCTTTTAAAGAGGAATGTCTGAAGAACAAACAATATTGAACCTAGGAATGTATCTTGTTTCCTTCAATGATAACTTAGAACATTCTGAGTTCCATTAATATTCTTTTTAGCAAGTTTGCATGCCTGTAACTCAAGAAGTATTAAAGATATCTTAATATGATTTTACAGTCTGGTTCTTTTCAAACTTTTCTTTTTGTCAATTTTTAAGGTCCTAAAGATGTTTCAATCCCATTGTACGGTAACTGATAATGATGAAAACCAAAGGTCACTTTGCAAACAGCTTATTGTATTTAAAGGGGAATATCTGAAGAATAAATAATGTTGAAACAGTGCCAAAATACACTGAAATGGTCAGATTGTGGCCACTTGCTCACAGCAGTCTGTTCATAAGAAGAAAGAAACTTTTATGACCCTTTCTACACGAATCAGGTTGTGAATGGATTCATAGGTCTACTTTCATGTCCAAAATATTTTACTGTAAACATAAGCTATAACCCACCCTTTTCTTTTTTACTTTAAAATTGCTGACATTTTTTATAACATTAAATTACATAGCCTAGGCCTAAATATCAGAATTATAGGCTTATTAGCCTTGCATATAGGCTTTATTCATAATTTTTTTAAATCAAGATAATTAAAGTATTTTTTAAAAAAATGTAATAAAATAATTGCACAGTAGTTTCAATATTAAAGGATTATTTAACTTCTGAATTAAAATTTCCTGTAAATGTTCTCACCCATATGTCTTCCTAGATGTTCAGTTCTTTCTTTCTTCAGTGAAAAAAAAAAAAGGTTTTTGAGGAAAGCATTCCTCGAAACATTGTCAGTCCAAATGTCAGTTTCAGTGCAGCTTTAAAGACTCTACATGATCCCAGACGAGGAATAAGAGTCTAAGAATCTAGAGAAACCAACCATTTACTAAAAAACAAAAATAAAATAAAGGTCACTTGTGATGAAGGTGAAAGTTCCAATCCAGTGTTTACGAAGCAAACTTGCAAAGATTAAGCCAAACGCCCTTTACAAAAAAAAAAGGTAAAACAATGTTATCGAACGATTTTGAAATTGGAGGAGAAAATTAGAAAATTTTCACCCAACCGTGATAATATTTATATATATATATATATATTTTTTTTTTTATTTATTTATTTATTTATTTTTTTTAGAAAATGTCAGATGGTTTCGCTAGATCAGACTCTTATTCCTCGTCTGGGATCATGTAGAGCCTTTGAAGCTGCACTGAAACTGACATTTGAACCCGTTGAACCCCATTGAAGAGAAAAATCCTGGAATGTTTTCCTCAAAAACCTTCATTTCTTTTCCACCGACGAAAGAAAGACATGAACATCTTGTATGACATGGGGGTGAGGAAATATTGATCCTGAAGTGAACTAATCCTTCAACTCTTTTTATTAAAATATAAACACCACGTGTTCAACTGGACGTTGGATGACTTTTATTTTGACGACGTCTCTTCCTGTGATGTCAGCGTTGCTTCCGATGCCTCAGTTTTGGTAATGTTTTGCTAACTTTGAGTCGAACCCGCAGTAGAAACTGTAGTTTTGTCTCGGCGGTGACTTGTTTGTAAGTATCATCGTTGCAGAACTTCTCGTTTGGTAAGAGTAGTTGAGATTCATGCCAGCTGTTTGCAGGACTGACAGCCCGTTTTTCCTCTAGAAGGAAATCACTGCTCTCAATGACGAACAATAACAATTCAATGCTAGTTAAGAGATCAAGACTTCTGCATGCAGCGCTGAAAATGCATTTCATATGGCTGTGTTTTAGTTCGCAGAGCTTGATGTGATGCTCCACAGCGCACAGATGTGATGTCTGCCTCTACAGTCATCGAGGAGGTGGAGGATGAGGTGGAGTTTGTGTCTGTAAGTGCTTAAAATGTCACTGCCTTGATTTCTAATTTGAGTTATGAGGGCAGTTGTGTGGATCTGGGTCTTCTCACTGGAGAACTGCTTGGAGTCTGTCTGTAAAGCACTGGTTGATGTTGTTTTAGGAGGGCCCTCTCAGACCGGTGCTGGAGTGCATAGACCTGCTGAGTGACGGAGAGGATGAAGGAGGCTTGAACGCTGCAGACACCGTGAGTTTCTTCACACACCGTCTGGGATATACAAGTTAAAGGTGGAGGACATTCGCCTGTCGCGTACGCACCAACGTGCGACGCAAGAGGAGATGTTTGGCAGAGTGTCCAGGCTGCTCTTTTCCATCATGATTCAAACTCCTAGTCTTCTGAAGCCAAGCTTTATGTGTGAACTCATTATTTTCTGATGTGAATGGTAGTGTTGTGGTGCTTTTGTAACTTGAAAAGGGTTAGTTTACCCGAAAATGAACATTCAGTCATTAATTCCTCTCCCCCGTGTCGTTCTACACCTTCGTTCATCTTCAGAACACAAATGAAGATATTTCTGATGAATTCCGATGGTTCAGTGAGTCTCTAATGACAGCAAGATAATGAACACTTTCAACTAAAACATATTTAAATCAGGTCATGTGACTACAGTGGATCAACACTTATTCTTATAAAGTGAAGAGAATACTTTTTGCGCAAAAAAAAACAAACAAAAAAAATAACGTCTTTTCAACAATATCTAGTGATGGACGATTTCAGAACAATGATTCATGAAGCTTTACGAATCTTTTGTTTTGAATCAGTGATTCGGTTCACGTATCAAACTGCCAAAATCACGTGAACTATTGCCTCGTTTACTGAAATCCCGTGACTTTCAATGTCCAGAAAGATACTAAAACATATTTAAAACAGGTCATGTGACTACAGTGGTTCAACATTAATATTATAAAGCTTTCTGTGCGGCAAAAAAAAACAAAATAACAACGTAATGGGAAGGTTCATGCTTCATGATGCTTTGCGAATCTTTTGTTTCGAATCAGTGGTTCAGAGCGTGAAAGTCACGTGATGCCAGTAAACGAGGCTTCGTTATAGTCAGAAGTGTTTTGAATTTTCAATAGCTCATGTGACTTTGATACACGCTCCGAATCACTGATTCAAAACAAAAGATTCGTAAAGCTTCATGAATCAGAGTTCTGAAATCACTCATCACTAGATATTGTTGAAAAGCCGTTTTTTGGCGCACTAAAAGTATTCTCCTCTCTTTATAACATTAATGTTGAACCACTGTAGTCACATGACCTGATTTAAATATGTTTTAGTATCTTTCTGAAAGTGTAAATGATCTTTCTGTCAATAGAGACTCACCGAACCATCGGATTTCATCAAAAATATCTTCATTTGTGTTCTGAAGATGAACGAAGGTCTTACGGGTGTAGAACGACACGAGGGAGAGGAATTAATGACTGAAATTACATTTTTGGGTGAACTATCACTTTAAAATCAGCGTGAAACAAGAGTTGCGATCATTGTGACGTATATCAGAGTTTATCCGAAACCGCTTCCGGAACAAGAACAAATGTAGGGCAGTGCTTGATTTTGACTGTGGGGGAATGATTAGATGATTGGATAGATGTGGTTTGCTCTTAGTGGGTCTCATGTGAGTGACAGGTTTCCCCGCCCTCAAAATATGTAAATGTGTTGTTTTGCCTTCCACAGAAGACCAAAACCTCATGAGGTTTGAAATGACATGAGGCAGAGTAAATCAGGGGTGCCCAATCCCGTTCCTGGAGATCCTGCAGAGTTCAGATCCAACCCTGATCCATTAGCCCTGTCAAGTGCTCCTAAAGATCTGCTTGATCAGGGTTGGAGATGAGCTTCGTAGGAAGGTGGCTCTCCAGGAACAGGATTTAGCATATCATAGTAAACGATGATAGACTTAAAGGGTTAGTTCGGCCAAAAAAAATGACATTTCTGTCGTTTATTCCTCCCCCTCGTGTCGTTCTACACCCGTAACACCTTCATCCATCTTCAAGACACAAATTAAGATATTTTGGTCCTTTTTGAGGTCCAGAAAGGTACTAAAGACATCGTTAAAATAGTCGACGTGACTGCACGGTTCATCCGTATTGTTATGAAGCGACGAGAATACTTTTTGTGCGCAAAAATAACGACTTTATTCAACATTTGGACTGTTGTCACATACAGTTGATGCGCAGTTCAGCGCTTCCGTGTTCTACGTCAGAGCGCAGACTCGTCATTGGCCGGTCCTGCATCAGCATCACGTGTCCAGCGTCAGCCAATACCGAAACCAACGTTCGGACGGAAACACGGAAGCCTGTGCTTCTTTCACTGCGTTATTAGTTTTTGTTTCTATAAGTTCTGGGGAAACCACAAAACAAAATGCACACAAATGCCCTTGATATATAATCACTGATGAACATCTTTGGTTTGTATGAGAGAGAAAAATGCTTAACAAAATTTCTACCACCAGACCTTTAAAACACAGAGCGTTCTATGCAAATTTATGTATTTATTCACTGATGTGAAGAACCTCAAGACTAAAAATATTGTATTTTATATAGTAGATTGTATGAAACTATCACGTTAAACATGACTTCTGTCTCCATAAATTAAACTCAGTGACAATGCACTATTGAAACTGATTTCTGGACATTGTAATGTTATTTTTTCTGCATTTGTTATAGTGGATATAAAAATAAAAATAAAGTTACACCACCAAATTAGACATTTTTTGATCAATTTTAGATTGCTTTTGACCCAACTCATTCATCACTTTGATTTAAATAGGATCATTTTGTACCACATTGATATAAAAACAAAAAGGAAAAGAAAATATACTCCATTCTTTATCACCAACATGAAGTGCGCTATTATTTTACGTCGAGTTTAATGAAAAGCTATTAAGAATAGAAATCGGGAAAATTTAAAATGAGAATAAATAGCTTGAATAAAAATAAAAAAGATTTAAAAACGTTTTTACCTGCATGTCATGTGACCATTAAGCAACATCAGAAAACAGTGAACTTAATTTTATATATTTTTATTATTATTATTATTATTATGGATTTAATTTTATTATTGACCGAAGTTAAAATCTCAGGGAGCACTTCAAGTAAATGTATAAGGTCAAAGACAAAAAAAAAAAAAAAAATTGGGGAATCCCTGCATTGCATGTAAAATGAAATAATGTGATGTTTTTTTTTAATTTATTCCTGTGATCAAAGCTGAATTTTGCTCAGTGGGTAGCACTGTCGCCTCGCAGCAAGAAGTTCTGCGGTTTGAGCCCCGGCTGAGCCAGGAGTCCTTTCTGTGAGGAGTTTGCATGTTCTCCCAGTGACAGCGTGGGTTTCCACACCAAAGACATGCAGGTTAGGTGGATTGGACATGCCAAATTGGCCTTAGGATTTGGAGTGTGTGTGAGTGTGCGGAGAATTCCGATGAAGCAGACGCTGCAAATGTAAACTAACGTTAGGAAAATATTAGCGCTGGGAGAAGAAATCGATTGCTATCCATTCCGAGATTTTCCGAATACATCACGATTCTTTCTCGAATTGTTTCTGAGCTTAGTTTTTAACAGCAGATGGCGCTCTAGGCTAGTTTTTAACCGCATTCTCAAATGCTCATGAAGAAGAGCGCTTGTGCATTCGGCCAAGTCTGAGAATTTACTTGCACCTCAGAACGCGAGATTAAACAACCTTTTCTTATTATTATTTTCTAGTTATTTTATTGAAGGTTGAAGTGGTGTGTGTAAGGCATTGGAAGAGAGCAGGAGTTTGTAAAACACTCATTACCATCTGCTGTTAAAAACGAATCGATTTGAGAGAGAGAAATAATTTTTCGATTCATGATCCCAGCCCTAGAAAATATATATATTCCTCCAGTCTTCAGTGGCACGTGATCCTTCAGAAATCATTCTATTATGCTGATTTTCTGCTCTAGAAATAGTTCTGATTATTAATTCTCAATGAAAACAGTTGTTTTTGTGAACATTTTGATAGTTTTTGAACATTTTGAGATTGTTTACCGTGCGACGCATCCTCATTGAATACGGTTCAGTGTTTTTTGTCCGTGTTGTGCTCAGATCGAGGATCAGGTTGACCGGCAGCGGGCTCATGCTGTGTCCACGCTGGACAGACTGGCACGTCAGGTCGCTGTGGAGAAACAGGAGAGGGCCGAAAAGTGCAAAGCTTTCAAGGTTTGCCTCTTCTCATTTCTAATGGAATTGGGAAAAAAAAAGCAAGTTGTTACATACACCATCACTCGAGACTGAATGATCATACATGCTTCTGTAGAAGCGATATCTTTCTACTTTCTCAGAGTACTTGTTTGCAAATTAATATAAAATGAATATTTTCTCAAAAATATAAAAAACTATAAGTATAAATTTCAATGTAACACATTTTTTTAGAGTTAAATATAAAACACGAAGTTCTTTAGAAAAGAATATATTGAAATTAAAATATTTCATCATGCCATGATTAATTAATCAACTTTTACAGCCCTAAGTAATTGACCCTTCGCAAACAGTTTGACTGACAGGCGATCTGACCAATCATAACCCCGGATGCGCCATTTTGTGGGTCAAAGCGGTCAGGGGAGTCAGTAGATGAACGTCGGTGAACTTGAATCACGTCCTGAAACAACATTCCTTCTGATGTTCATTCATGCTTATTTGATGCTATAAATGAACTAGAGATGATCGAGGAGCGACAGCGATACGGTAGTTATTGATTAAACTTCTTTAAAAAATCACAATGTTTTAAATATGAAACGGTTTCATATGTTGTCAGCGTCCTCTTTGCTCCAACGTGTGAGAACATGATGTGTGGCGTGAGAGCGCATAGCAACAGTAACTAAAGGGGGCGGGGCTTTGCGAAGGGTCAATTAGTTTTATATTTTACTATCATTTTTTATTTGATTATTTAATTTGAGATGGTTCATGGGAGAAGTTGCACCTTTTTTATTTTTTGCTTCAAATCAGTTTATAATGTAGTGATTCTTCTCAGAGCAGGTTGGTTTACTTAGAAGTCATCCATATTTTTAGTGCCTGTGGAGACGGGAAATATTTCATTAAAGAGGATCAAGTAATTCTTGCTTGAAAATTCAATGTTCGTGGTTAACGTGTAGCCGTATGTGATTTAAATCAATTTAATGGCGTTCGTTTTTGAAACATTTTAATGTATTTATTCAGTGATGCCATTAAAACCTTTGAATTTTGTTCTGTGTGATTTCTAAAAACTGACACTCGTTATAAATGATGTATTTATAAATCAAAACCAGGTGGAATGTTTAAATTTTTTTTGCGTGGTTTGTATGATTCTCAAATACTTCTTTGCGTCAAATTAAAGTGTGTAATATAAAGTAAAATGATTCATCTATTTAGTTTATGGCTTATAACTATAAAACTCCATAAAAATACCCAAGTTTTGGGCTCGTCAGTGCATGTTTGGCACGAATGACACTCTAACGACGGTATTTTGTGATTTGTACTGTAGGAGAAGATTATTTCCCAGCAAGCACATGGGCGACACGAGCTGTCGGTCAGCCGGAGTAATAATGACAGAGATGATGCCAAGCGTTGTGTGGACTTCTGGCTGAAAATGCCAGGTCTGTAATGTCCTCCTAACTCATGAGTGTGTGTGTGTGTGTAAGAGGTGCGCTCTTGTGCTCACATTGTCTGGTCTGCTCAGGATTACAGCCAGGCACCATGAACTCCTGCTCGCTGTGGAGACGCAGATCTGCTCCAGTTGGGGTGCGCTTCTCCCCGCAGACGTGCCCGGTCATCAACTGCGGCCGAGTCTACGACAATGTGCCTTTGCTTGAGGGGCATCTTAAACGGTACTTAGTACGAGCTGCAAAATTGCTCAGAGTTCTTTTATTTACAGTTCAATTTAAGTAATTGTACTTGTATAATTATTTAACGTTCATTGACAGCTTTGATCATTCACCGTGTGACCCCACTATCACCCTGAAAGGCGACCCCTCTTCCATCTACGCCTGTGTGGCTTGTGGACGCCACTTCAGCTCTAAAGAGTCGTGGACGGAACACGTGGAGTCAAAGGTTTTCTTTCTTATTCATCTTTTCAGCTTTTGATCGGATGTCCCTCGTCATCAGAGAAGAGATGTTGCTGCAAGTGGGAGGGGAAGTTATTCTGATTCATGAATTTGAAAGAACGACGCCCGGATAAATCATTCATAACAAATGCTGCAATATAATGTTGGCTTTTGTTTGAGTCATTGCATTTCTACAAGTTAAATGCCACCCATGAGTGAAACGGTTAATGTGAGATGAGCATCTCATTTTCCGCCCTCTCTGACCCTTAATTAAATGGGCCGGTTGTTGTTCCCATGTCTGACTGCATTACCGCACAAACTGTTATGATCATAGATAGTCTCAAAAGATCTAGGACAGATGTGTTGTGCGGTATTACCCCTTTAATGCTCTTACTTAATTGTCTAATAATGGAAATGAGATGAAAAAGCAGCGCTCTGTCTCTTGATGTCATCTGTAGGTGTCGTCCTCCGACGTTAGCGGTCACAGTCGTTCCCAGACCTATCAGCTGATCGTGTGCTTTGCATGCCCCGCCTGTTACCTCCTCTTCAACATCAAGGACGAATGCCTTCAGCACATGTCTGCGAAAAACCACTTCACTCAGTCCATCTCTCTCTGTGGTGCGTGGTCTTCAACAATCAGATCATGACTTTGAACAATGGACTGAACCGTTGTTCTCGTGAAACAGTTCCTGTTTGTTCATAAATATCAGCTTTCTGATCATGCATTCATTTATTATGAACATTAACCTTGAATTTCGTGCTTTGGCTTCCAGACGCAAACCCATCAGCCGTGCCCGTGCCAGTTCCACGGTACGCGAAGAACCGCTTGATCGCTCTCTGTAAGGGTGTCAGCTTCAACGTCAAGTGCACGGCCTGCTCTAAGGTGCTTGCCTCGCATATGGAGGCCAGAGCACACTTCAAGTAAGATTATACTGGTGTTTTCTTGGTTTTAGAGTGCTATTTTAAAGGCTCGTAATTGTGTGCAAGGCCAATAAACATTTTAATTTTTTCATCATATTCATCACAGCTCTCACAGTGTGTGAAACGGTTCGATAAAGGAATTCTGTTTCTCTAAACCCCGTCTTTCAGAGAGCTGACTCTACTCTGATTGGTCAGATGGCGCTGTTGCGATTGATCGACCGCTTACAGCACACGTCGGAAACCAAACACTAGGGCTTCCCCCGACTAAAGATTTTTCTGTCCGACTAGTAGTCGTTCATTTAATCTAATCGTGTGTTTACATTAATAAGCCATAAATCATAATAACCTTTATCATCATAATAATCATAATAAGCTTTTAGTTGCCTATATATATATATAACAGCCTAATCAGCGCTCAAGCATAAAGCGTTCCACAGCACAACGGCAAAAGTAAGGATTACGAGTGTCGTGAAAAAACATCTTTCATCTCCTCTTTTTCAGACGGTCAGAGTCAGAGAATCAGCAATCGCTGTTTAAATGACATTAAAACTCAAAGTAATCACTTTGGTAATCTAAAACACTTTTCAGATGGAACTGTAATCTGATTACCACCCATTTCAAATGAAACACAGTCACTCAAATTTTGTATTTTAAATGCGTCACTAAGTTACTTGTATTTCGTTACTCCACAACCACAGCGCTGGGAGCTCGTGCGAATTTGCCGCAGTGTTAATACGAATGTAGTCTATAACTTAACAGCGGGAATGACGGCTACATTTGTGTAGTGGTTGCGTATGTCACAATGCCGCGAACTTGACATTCATTTTGGTGAATGACGCTTAAACTATAAGAGGATGGTTGTATGTATGTTGCATGCGAACACATTTTGGTACGCTTTGAAATGTTGGCTCGTGAAAGCGAACCGAATTAAGAAGAAAATGCAACGTTGTAACAAATTCAGTCCTTGTATTGGAAAAAAACAAATGATGTGTGGAAATGCCCTCACATGCAAACCTTTCTGGGTTTAAAGCGTGCCAAAGTCAATCAGTGTGCAACTAAGCGGTGTGAAAATTTAGGAACATTCAATCATAAATAGATCATTGCTTGCAGAGTTTTTTGTATGATCACAATGACTTTCTTACATTGCATTTCATTTCAGAATTTAAGGGGAAACATCAACATATCAATGTCAAAAAATCCAAAAAGGAAAACAAATTCAAGTGAAAGGGACCGGAAAGTCTATTCAGAACAAATTGAATGGTAGAGGCAAGAATATAGATTGAGCAAATTCATTCTAGCGTACTACTCCTACTGTTTCTGCAGTCTGCGTACTGTGCGCGATATTTTCCAGATGAAGTATTCCATTACCAAATAAACTGTGACACCCCATTGTTGTCCATCCAGATGCACTAACAAGCTTCTTGTTTGGTTTCCTAGTGTGCACTGCAGACACGGCTGCGCCATCGCCACTGCCGATCAAAGCGTGGCCGACATCGTGAGGAAGATGGCGGTCGTGGGCCAGTGCTCCTCATGCCTCAAACCTTTTCTCAGCGTGAGTCAGATTGAGGAGCACAAAGAGCTGACGAAACATGAGGTGGAGAGGGTCGGCAGCATGGCCTGGGCCCTTCTGTACTACAGCAACTACTGTGAAATCCGAAACGCTCAGAAGGGCACGGCCAAAGAGAATCCCAACGATTCACGTGGGCCTTTATCCAAGCGTAAAAGACCAGCTAGCTTAGATGCCCAAGTCAAGCCGGGAAAACGCTTACAGCTCGCCTGGTTTTGCGAATGCGGTCTACGCTTCACAGAAGAGGATAGCGCGAGGAAACACCTCCAAGCGGCGAATCAGATATTTCACAAATGCGCGGTCTGTGGCAAGTTAATGGGGGAATCGTCCATAACGCGCTTGCATATGAGCCGCTTCCACGGTGGCGCTCATTTGTCCAACTTCCTTTTCCACTGCAGGCCGTGCAAGGTGGAAATGCCAAGGATGGAAGACATCATGGCCCACATCGGTGTGAGCCACAGAGGGCACAACTACTACCAAGAAAGAGAAGACACCGTAGATGATCGCGTCTCCTCGAGCGTGTCGCCCAAGCCATCCACCAGTGCGGAAGCCAAAATGCTCAGGCCAGCCAGTTCGTCTCGCGTCTCTCCTCCGAAAGCCGAGTCTTGGCTCTGTCGGATGTGCGAAGACCTCTTCGACTCCGAGGCAGCGGTGCGGACGCACTGCAGCGATTTGAGCAGCCACAGTTTCCAGAGGTTTGCCTGTGGCCACTGTCCACAGAAGTTTTTCAAAGAGTCCACACTGCGGCGCCACTGCGCCAACGAGCACGGCGGCGACATCGTCCTCCGCTACTTCTGTGGACTCTGCGAAAGCATGCTGTACGACACCGAGGACGAGTTTCAGGAGCACTACAACAGTCTGCACAGCCACGATTACTACTGTTTGGAAAACGCTTCCCAGGCAGCCGCGGAGAACGCTGTCGAGAGTCCCGTGGCGAGCACGAGCCGTTCCCAACCTTGTCCTTGCATGGGCTCTGCGAAATCCAAAGAGGAAAGGAAACCCGTTTTCACGAAGTGCATGAAACAGTTGGCCGGCGAAAATAAATGCAGCTACTGCTGCCGCCTGTGCGACAAAAACACACCCGCCTATGCCGAGATGAAGACGCATATCATCCTTCGACACAAGACCGAGGGCAACGAGAAAAGTTTCGACGTTCTGTGCACCATTTGCTCACGGAGCCACAAAGATGTGCCCACTTTCCATTCGCACTACCATAAGCATCACTGCCCGTCAGAGCCTTGCGCTTGTTCAGACGAGAAACAAGCCCCCACTGGCAACATCATAAATGCAGAGGAGATCTTCCCTCAGAGTAACGGTGAGGTCAGATTGAGGCCCGTTCACACCAAGAACGATATTATCGAATGGTAACGGTCTGTTGCACGTCTGTTCCTGTTGCATTGACACGGCTTTAGAGTGAGCTTGGCTGGCGCAGTCAATATAGTGGAATAAAAACAATGGCCACAATGACACGCGAGGAGGTCGTTTTATGTTACACTCCTATAATGATCTCAAAGTTCATACTTCTCACCATTTATTCCAAGGGTATGACCGTTGTTGTCCATAGATGCATTTTCTTTAAAGTATCCTTCAAAAGTGGGTTTGACTTGTCAAACAGTGGTGGCTTTTTCTGGACCTCGGCACATTTTAAAGTCCTTAAATTAGAATGGATTCTGATTGGTTGTTTTATCGTTCAACAGCTGGAAAATGTTCTGAAAGTGATCACAGCGATATCCTTTCTTAAAGTCGTGGTGTAGACGGTGCTATTCGTTTATATTTAGAACGTTTTTAGAGCGAAATCTTTATAGTTATCGTTCTTGGTGTGAACGTCTTTTACAGGTTCCCCTTTTAAGTTCCCGCGACAAAAATCCCGATTGGATTTTTCCATTTATTGCAGAAAAAAATAACCTTCGTGACAAGCTTATGATCACACGTTCATCATGATAATCTTCACCGACGCAACATTTGAATGAATTTTGGAAATGAACAACACTGCAGTCACATGACTCTCTAAGCTCTTTCAGTCTTTATTTAAAAAACATTTTTCCTGAAAGGTTAGTTAGGTTGTTTAATGTCCTGACAACCCCTTTAGTCCCATTGAGCCGCCTGTTAGCAACCGCCTTTTACAAGACAAGTAAAAGCTTTAAAAAAAAAAATCACAAGTGGGTTTTACTGATGTATTTTATGTCATAGAATAAAATATGAACATATTTTGAGCGCGTGTTCACCACAGACCCCCAAAAATCCACTGACTTCTTCATCCATTGCGCCGTTTCTGGGTTTTGGCCTAAAAATGCATCATCCCTGCAACACAGTAGGGACTAATTCTCACTATTTGCTTCAATAAACTCCTAATTAATGCTTATTAATAGTTAATACAGTAATTGAGTTTAGATATTGTGTAAGATTAGGGGATGTTGAATATGATCATGCAGAATAAGGCGTTAAAGGATTATTTCACTTCAAAATTAAATTTTTTTGAGGAAAACATTCCAGGATTTTTCTCCATATAGTGACTTCACTGGGGTTCAACGGGTTCAAATGTCAGTTTCAGTGAAGCTTCAAAGATCTACATGACGAGGAATAAGAGTCTGATCTAGAGAAACCATCGCACATTTTCAAAAAAAAAAAATAATAACCTTAAATTATATACTTTAAACACAAATGCTCACCTTTGCATTGCCACGCATGACGTAATCACGTTGGAAAGGTCACGTGTGACGTAGGCGGAAGTACCGTTCCAGTTTTTTTTTTTTTTTAAAGAAAATTACATTACTTCTCTAGATCAGACTCTTATTCCTCGTCATGTAGAGTCTTTGAAGCTCCACTGAAACTTGGACCCGTTGAACCCCAGTGAAGTCCACTATATGCAGCAAAATTCCTCAAAAACATTCATTTCTTTTCCACTGAAGAAAGAAAGACATAAACATATCGGATGACGTGCTGGTGAGCGAATTATCAGGAGATTTTAATCTTTTAAAATGTGCTTTATAAGTAGTAATAATCAGCCAATATCTTTTTAATATGCGTGTAAATGCTCAACTAGTTAATAGGGAGAATTAGGATCAGTTTTTTTCCGTTCAAATTCCACTGCCAGTCTAGACCAATTTGACTGAATTTGTTTTACGTTTTTAGCTGAAGAACACTTTTGTGCAATTACCATAAAACGGCTGTTGTTTTTTTCAGTGGAGGAGTTTCAAGAGGTAAAGAATGCTCTTGATGTTAAAAAAGACGAAGGTATTGAAGATGAAGGTAGGATTTTCTTAATATCTCATTTCAGATTTGCAATGTGATCTTAGTTCTGTTATAATCTGAATTATTAAGTACATGGGAAAACGATGTTTCTTTTTTTTATTTCTTAGATGCGTTTGATCATGACATGAAACTGGCTTTGGCCTTGAGCGCGGAGGAGGCCATGAAATCAAAAGAGTTGGATATTGGTGGGTCATTATGATGATTTTCTAACACTGGTACTGGAGTTGTGCTATTTCTGAACCGTGTGGAGGCGGTACTGTATTTCTGAGTTCATTCATTAATCAGATGTTTATTCTGCCAGCTTTGCAAGCATGAAGAGTGTTATCGTTGTGGGTATGTTTCATTTTTATGGAACCCTGTGTGTGACGCTTCTTGTAATGGATGGGATTTTAGGATGGTCTCAGGAACACATGGTGTAACCGCACAGATGTTGAATTTGTCAAGATGAGCATTGTGTCACTGCGGCGTTATTATGAGTAATCACTGACTGGAGGAATTCAAATTTGCATACAACCATTTTTAAAACAATATAACTGATGATTTTTTTTTCCGTTTTCTCATTTTGCAGAGATGGAAGAAGCCTTGAAAAGAAGCTTAGAGGAGTTTTGATAAGGAAAGAGACTCGGCGTCCATGCACTGTAGTCACCGAACATGTATTTCTGTTCCTTTTTTTGTGTTTTTCTTTTAAGTTTAAATAAAGCAAAGTAATTAAAACGGCTGTTGCTTGTCCCTTCCCTTGCAAAATCACATTGTGTTCTGGTTATTGTCTTTTCTCTGATGTCATCTCGGCCCTTGACCCTAAAAATGAATCCCACCCTCCTTTGAAATCCCAGAGGTGAACTCCTCCGCTGTCTGAAGGAGTGAATTACCAAGGGAAGTTCCAGCCCATGTTTGGAGATACTCTGGAGCGCTGGAAACCGCTAGAACGTGGTCGATAGCTCGGAGAATTCAGATTCATATCAGCGAATCGGTTCTTTTGAACGATTCGATTCGGATTTGATTCACTGACTCATCAAAAGTTGTCCGCGCGAGTCGTTTCTTCATTTATGGCTTTGAGTTGTTTTAATATTTTGTTGATTTTTTTTTTGCATTATACTGCTGTTTAATCGCTATTTAAACATATATTACATTTCTTTTCGTTTAGAAAGATTGAGTAGCACTGCGATGCTTTACATTTTGGTGCCGTTACTCTCTTACTCGCGTGTTTTGTGACCGAAAATGCAGGCTCGGGAAAACAACTCTAGACAGTTCGGTGATTTGTAAACGCTGCGCGAATCGATTCAACTGAATCATTCTCAGTGTGAACGATTCCCTCGCGGACCGGACATCGCTATATTGCTCGGGTGTGCCGTTCTGTTCGTGTTCTATAGGTCACTGCACTCGTGAAATCATCCAGTATCGCGACTATGGCACAAGCTAAAATCAATGCTAAAATGAACGATGCATCTAAAGGCAAATTCACCCGAACCATGTCAATGGCGGACCGGTCCGGACGATTACTGGAAAATCTGGATCAAATTGAAACGAGGTGAGATCAATGGATATTGACGGAGCTGAACAGATCCTTTTAACTACATTTGCGTATTTACAGAACAGTAAAAGTTTGTAGAACATTGTAAATGCAACTTTTTATCGTTCGTATCAGTGTCTAAGAAAAATACTAGTTTTGTGATTATTGCAAAATGCAAAACATAAGAAAGTCTGTAAACTTTGAAAATAAGATAATCACTTTATATTAAATGTCTTTAATATGTACTAACATATAAATAAATCTTTTGGCAAAGCAATGCATATGTACATGTTCATGTTGTTCTGCTTGTAATCACAGCTGGGATTCATTTCTATAATCGCATCAATAATTTGCTTCCTTCCATCTAATATTCAGCAATATTTCTGACCCGACCGCACTGAGAACTGAGCTGGACGATGATCTGCTTTATTGATGAAATGAACTAATTTCATTATTGATGATCTTTACAATAGAACTGTCTATAAAGCACAATCTATAAAGCGCTATAGAAATGAAGGCTGTCTTTACCCATAAACCCACCCTTAAACCTAACCATATCAGCACAATTACTTCAACATCAACACAATAAGCTTATTGCACATACAATTATTATTATTGTTGTTATTTGACTCGTGATCAATATGACATTTTCAGTGAGGGCTGTAGATCTATAAGAATTAAAGGTAGGGTTGGCAATTTTTCATAAATACTTTGTTATGCTAGTTGAAGCTCTCCACATCCTGATAGCAACGAATAATAGAAGGGGTCTAAATATTAAAACACGTACATATATCTTCTATGAAAGTCTCAGGACCAAAAAAAAAATCAGACATCACACATCATCATGAGGCTATGTGGAGGTGTAGACAGAGACAGTCACCGAGTGCCACAAACAAACAGCAGCCGCCTTTTACAGTTCCTCCTGAACCAAACCAACAAGCTTATGCTGCGTTCACGCCATATAGTTGTCGTAGTAAACGAGAGGACAACCTGTGATGTTCTACCTGGAGCGGTTAACGTCCTCAGACTTGCATTTATAACGGAACTTTGTGAGATCGCGATGAACTGACAACAAGGCGACAGCGTGTATTCAAGGGAGCGGTCTGGGCTCGCTTTCGAGGCTACAGCCTATATTGTTTTTCATGCTGCTAAGTTGCCGTAAGTGACGTACATGCTGTATTCCCTCTGCACGGGACAGAAATATCCTCCTGAGACCCAGGAATAGACGTTTTGCCTCTGTAGAGGACATTCTCTTTTAGCGAATTTCTCTGACAACAAACTATACATGTCACAATTTTAAATCTGGATATTGTTACAAATATTACTCCCATTATTACACGTATGATTCAGACAAATTTTGGGGTTCTGAGACTTCCACAGAAGATATATGTACATTCTTATATTTAGACCACTATTATTGATTGCTATCAGGATGTGAAGAGTTTCAAACAGCATAACAAAAAGTGTTTATAAAACAAACTGCGTACCCGACCTTTAAGTTTGAGTCAAAAAAACCCCAAAATGTTGAGTTGAAAAAACTTCAATTCAGAATGTTTACGAATTCTGTCCTCCAAACTAAAATTGAACAGTTTGATTGACAGGCGATCTGACCAATCGTAACCTCGAATCCGCTACTTTGCCCGTCAAAGCGGTCAGGGGAGTCAGTAGATGAACGTTGGTGAACTTGAATCACGTCTTGAAACAACATTCCTTCTGATGTTCATTCATGTTTATTTGATGCTATAAATGAACTAGTATGAAGAGATGATCGAGGAGCGACAGCGATACGGTAGTTATTGATTAAACTTCTTTAAAAAATTAAAGTATGCGCCGCGACGTATTAATATGTACATAGCAACAGTAACTAAAGGGGGGCGGGGCTTCGCGAAGGGTCAATGACAGCAAAATATGTTTATATCTGCATGCTACATTTTTTTCATTTTCACTGCTGGGTGGCTTTGTGTTTCACAATTGACCATGTAGGCAAGTTGTACAGAGTTGTGTCTCGTATAAATGTGGCGCGTCTGTCTCAGGGTGGAGGCTCTGCGCGAGGAAGCCACAGCTATGAAGCAGGAGAGAGAGAGCTTGATTGAGATGATCCAATCCATACAAAACAGCCAAGAAATGAGGAACATTTGTGACGGTATGCCTTCTGTGCTGCGTCAAGAGCATTTGCGGCTTCTAATGGATCACGTGTAAAACGTCCTTTGAACTTGTATTTCAGGGGAAAGGGAAGAGCTCTCCCTGACCGCCACCAGACTCATGGGCAGGGCATTAACAGTGCACGTCTCTGTGGATACGATCCGAAACAGCCAGCAGGAAGAGGCCTTGAAGAAAGCCTTAGCCATTATCGACGAGATTGCCACTAAAATGCTGGAAGACATGGAGGCGGCTAGAAAGAGGCTGCAGGCTCTTCACGCCGCGTGCGTGACCGACGCGCCGCCGGTGCCTGTTGATCAGAAGTTTCAGAGCGTCGTGATCAGCTGCGCCCTGGAGGACCAGAAGAAAATCAAGAGGCGCCTCGAGACCCTCATCAGGAACGTGGACAATGCTGAGAAAACCATTAAAATTATGGATAACCAGAAAGTTGATCATTCTAGTCTTGCCAATGGCAAATAAGAGTGCATCAACGCACACTTTTCCAGTGGCCTTGTTCCGGAACTACTTTTCCCATTCATTTTCCCCATAGGGATTTTAAAAAAGAATTCAGATGTGTTCCAACAGAGGGTGTGTTCCAATAATTGAAACGTTCCAATAATGATGCATTAAGGTAATGGTCCGCACAAAAATTCACGTTGTTGTTACGGATGAAATATACGAATAACATTGCATAAACTTTTTTTTTTAATCAGGTTAAATGTTGATTATTAGTTACTCAAACCCCTTTTTCTAAACTAGCCACACACACCTGCCATAGTTGTAGTTTTTTTAAAACACTTTTTGTTCATGTTTGTAGTTCTGAACCAAATCCACCTCCAAAGAGAGATGGGTTGTGGGTAATATTAATGTGCACGAAAATGTACTGGAAATAGGATTTCTGACATACTCTTTGCTTTTGGACACACTTATTGTAATCCTACATACTATTTAGGATGGATAGTATTGACAACATGCATTATTCTGTCATGTTTTGTAGTATACATAGTGTTGACACAGAAAATTCCAAAAAGAAAAAATGCACTTCAAATACTCAGATGATGATCTTGAGAACTGGGGGGGGGGGGGGGGGGGGGGGGGGTTGAAATAATACAGGGAAATAGCATATATCATTCATTAACACCATCATAACCTTCTTTAAAGAGTTTTAAGCTATTTCTAAAAATAAGTTTCCTTATGGAGAAAATGAATGGAGTTTTTACCTTCCGGAACTTGACTGTTGCAATCTATAGAGGTTGAGGGGAATCATGAGCTCCACACATGTGCCTGACACACACACACACACACTGATATGTAAAGGTGTTACATTACTTACCACTGGCCTATTGGTCACATGCATATTTATTTTTCATTTACTTCTATGCATTTAACTTACAAAAAAAGCTATACTGACCATAAAGCTTTAGTTATAATTAGTCCTAATAATTCATTATATGTTAGATATTGACCCCTCGCAGGTTGTCTTGTGTTTTTGGTTTATTAACCAATGACTCAATGTTCAGATCTACTAACATTCCACCTGAAGCCCCATCGATATTATTTCACTGGCTTGTCGTAGTTTATTTTTAGCGCAGCTGCATATGGAATTCTTGTTGGCGCTCTAGATTCTAATTAGAACGTTCTGCTCTCGGCTTGCTGGGAATCTCACGTTTGGGCGTCAGGTGTTAATCTTTACAGAACGAAACTGGCCAGTGCAGCTGGAGGAAACGGAGCCAAACACAAACTGCCTTTAATGATCCGTGGTTTTGGAATCACTTTTTAAGGGAGCCGTTCCACTGAAAACGTGTGCGTTTTAGCCATTCATTTACACAACAACAGCATTTTGGGGGCCTGAAAACGATAAAGTTAAACACTTATCGTCTCTGTGTAAACTACAAAAACGCAAATTTGTGAAAACCGTGACGTCTAGCCATGTTTCCATACAAAGTGACGTCGCCATCTACTGGCCTGGCATGAATAATACAGCGTTTTTAGTGGATCCGTGTGAATGGGGATCGTTTTGACAACACTGTCATATGAAAAATGCCAAGGAAAAACTATTCTGTGGTGAAGTTTTTAAGTAAGCTAATTAACAATAACCTTTGGTTTCTTTATTAAGGTCTTGCGACACAGTTATGGTCTTTTGTAGCTTCATGTTAATCCCATGTTCAATAAAGCTGTAATTCTAATCATTAAAATGGTTTATTAGTCTGAATAGGCCGTTTTGCAGTTGCCAATCAGTGTAGCAAATCAACCAAACAGAATTAGGAGTCAGAAGTATTCAAAGTTGATTTTTAAAGTCTTTTCTGTTCACAAAAGCTGATCAAAAATACAGTAAAATATCGTGAAATATTACTCCGATTTAATTTTTGTTTTCTATGCAAATATATAGTAAAGTGTAATTTATTCCTGTGATCGACGCTGAATTTCCAGCATCATTACATGATCCTTCAGAAACATTTCTGATTATATATATATGTTTTTTTGTGGAAACAGTGTTACATTTTTCCCCCTCAGGATTCTTTGATGAATAGGTTTTATTTTAAGAAGAAAACTTACCGTCTTTACAATCACTTTTGATCAATTTAATGCATCCTTAATGACTCAAAGTATTAATTTCTATTGCGGTGGACGTGTGAAAAGTTATTTCTGGATTTATTTGAGGTGTTTAAACACTCAAAGTTGTTTTGTAATGATGTGTGAAAAACACAAAGTACAATAAAAATCTACAATAGATTATTTATTTTGTTCATTTTTAACAACCACCCAACAAACCAAAAACCGGTGTGGCGCGGCAGATAAAACATCCGATCATACCGTGAAAAACAATCACTTCAAATGACAAGAGATACGCAGGTGGTGAAGGCTGCTGGCATATTCAACATCTACTCAAAAGTCATGAATACATCAGTATAAAGAAGAGCGGAAACTAAAACAGAAGAAAGCATCATTTCCAAAGATTAGAAAAGCTGTATATTAACATGATCAGGAATTATATCAGATGATTAAAGTGCCTTTAGTCCACTATAGTGTCGTCATGTACTCATCGCGTGAACAATAATAATCGGCTAAATCCAGTTCACTGTAAACATGAAGGCCGTTGTGGTCGCAGTACCACGTTCCCACATTCAAACATAAATCAAGGCATGCGTTTCATGAATAAATACAATCAATCAAAAGTTCTGCGGAAAAACCGAACCTTCCGTTCGATCCGTCGGAAATGAGCAGAATAATGTGGTAAGGTGAACAATTCAATAACATCCTCTGATTCACTTCCATTTGAAAGCGTAACTCAGAGAGGGAATGTTTGGAGCCAAAATTAATCAAACATTTAGCACATTAATAACCTCAATACAAACCCTACGTCTGTTGCGGTCACTCTTGTGCGTTTAGTGGTTAAGGCTCTGCAGATTTAGGGTGCGTTCACACTTGTAGTTCGATTCGGACCAAAAAACCTCTTAGCGTTCACACTGGCATTTTTAACGGCGAACCTAAAGTTACCGAACCAAAGGCGTAGGGATACGGTCACGTGGTTTTATGGCGTATATTTGGCGACGGATCTCGCTTACCGAACATTCAAAACAACGCTGTGTTCTGGATTAAACGCCTTCATTTCATGCTTTATTTTACCAGCTGAGAATCACGAAGAGCTCATCAAATGTTCAAAACATTCAGAACAGCTCCAGGATTTCCAGAAACTTCACCTCCTGGTCGCTCCACGTTTGCCCTCGACTCATTTTGGATACGCCGATCTTCCCGCGTCGTCCAATCAGCTGACCTGTAGCGTCGCATCTCGTGACATCACGTCCTGTTTTTGGTTGGTTTACACGTCTTTGGTCCGTGTCGCGTTCATATATCAGTCGAACCGCACCAGAGCTCGTTTGGAAGCGGACCGAGATCCATCTTTTTAGCGGTCCTGGTTCTGATGGCAGCGTTCACATATGAACCGCACTGACTGAGCGATCGCACCAGGGTTCGGTTTAAACGAATCAAACATGACGAGTGTGAACGCACTCAGAATTAGATCCTCTAGAAATCTAAAGGATAATTTCATCTACATGAAACAAACTTCTGGAATGGTTTCCTGTACGTTTATAAAGCCTAATACTCTATCAGAGCAAGTCAAACCGATGATGGGGAATCAATGCTGATCTTGATAATCGCTACTCAGACTTTAAGTGAGTTTTATATATTTGTTGTAATTTCATGGTTCGGGGAGGATGCTGACAGTAACTCGCTTAAAATGTGTGCATTTACTTTTTACTGTGGAAGAATGTGGATTCCACATGATAAAACAGACGTCATGATGCACAGGTTTGATCATTCACGAGTGCAAAAGTATGTAAGCAACATAATGATGGGCTGGGCGATGTTCTGAATGATCACTACTGGACTGTCCTACAGAATCTGTAAATCTTCCACACACTATTCGTGAGAGCGTTACGACAGGAATGTTTTAATAGCATCGGATTTCAACTTTAAGGACATTAGTGAGTGAGTGGATGTAATTTATGAAAAAATAATAATGAAAAGGGTTTCAAGCACTTTCAAATGAAAGCTTTCCTCGTCCTCAAGCCGTCCTAGGTGTGTATGACTTCTTCTTTCTGATGAACACAGTCTGAGTTATATTCATAAATATCCTGACGCATCCCGGCTTTATAATGAGTTTGAAGCTGAAGAAAGTGCATCATCCATCATAAATGTACTCCACACTGATTCAGGGGGTTACTAAAGACTTTCTGAAGCAAAGCGATGCGTTTGTGTAGAGTTAAGTTAAAGTATAATATTACATTAAAGTAAAATATGAAGCTTCCCCAGACTCCCTTCTGTATTCACACATTCAGTTCCATTTTAAATGGGTGGTAATCAGATTCCAGTTCCATCTGAAAAGTGTTTTAGATTACCAAAGTGATTACTTTGAGTTTTAATGTCATTTAAACAGCGATTGGTGATTCTCTGACTCTGACCGTCTGAAAAAGACGAGTTCAGTTTCATGTTTTCCACTGTTTTCATGTTTTGTGAGTCATTTTATAATTCACTCGTCACTGCTACTTTTTCTCACAATTAGTTTTTTTCCCTCACAGTTGTGAGTTTGCATTTCACAGTTCTGACTTCTTTTTCTCACAATTGCGAGATTTAAACTCACAATTGCAAGTTATAAAGTCAGAATTGGGAGATTTAAACTTGCAATACTGACTTTTTTTCTTGCAATTGTGAATTTAGTATGTGAGTTTATATCTCATAATTCTGACTTTTCTCAATATTGTGAGTTTATATCTCATAATTCTGACTTTTCTCCATATTGTGAGTTTATATCTCATAATTCTGACTTTTCTCAATATTGTGAGTTTATATCTCATAATTCTGACTTTTCTCAATATTGCGAGTTTATATCTCATAATTCTGACTTTATAACTCGCAATTGCAACTTTACATCACACAATTCTGAGGGAAAAAGTCAGAATTGTGAGATAAAAACTTGCAATGACCTTTTTTGTGTTTGTTTCACACTTATTAGTATTCCAAAGTATTCTAAAGTATTTAGATGAAGTTACTAAACTTGAGTAATGTAACGAAATACGTTACAAATTAATTTTTAAAGCATGTATTTTGTAATCTGTAGTGAAATACATTTTAAAAGTAACCAACCCAGCCCTGAATATATATATATATATATATATATATATATATATATATATGTATGTGTGTGTGTGTGTGTGTGTGTGTGTGTGTGTGTGTGTGTGTGTGTGTGTGTGTGTGTGTGTGAAAACAGAGGGGGTCTGGCGGAAGCCTCATATTTATATATAAGAAGAAATACAAGATATTGATTTTTAATTATTTGAGTTCTATTCTATGCTGATGTTTAGCAACACATTTTTAATGTTCCTGCCTATTAAAATGCTTCAGTAAATAAATAGCAAAACAATACATGCAAAAAATATTGATGTCTTTTTCCCGCTCAAGTCTACGGCAGCCCATAGAACCGTACGGTAAAAAGTTGAGAAATAGCAAATTTAGAGTCTCTAAAGCCGCCGCCAGTCCAAAGTTGCACTCACGTTTATGTTTATAATCTTTTGGCGCAACGCCACCTACTGGTCTGGAGATATGAAAAATGGTTATTTTTGCGAATAACTTCTGAACGGGTTGAATCATAATAGTGGTCTCGCTAGATTCGGCGCATCATGCCGAGTCAAATGATATCCCTATAACTTTTGGTCATTTGAGATCTCATTTTGGTCTTAAAATCCTGTATTTTATGAACGCAGTTGAGTATCATGTAATGTGTCTTTGGCACTACGCTCTGGCAGTACTAATGAAAACGTTTCAGGGCAGCACCACCTTGTGGTCAACTGTTATAATGAAATTTACAAAAATACTAATAATTAAAATTAGCTTATTTTATTGAGACTTAACAGATGGGTCATGCCGAGAACACATACCAATTTTGCCATATTGAATTTCTTTACTTTTTCCAACGTCACCTAGCCAGTTTGTCTGATTTTCACCAAAATTGAGTCGTATCATCTTCAGACTGTGCCGGCAACAAGCTCTGGATTTTGTGTCGATAGACGAAACAGTTTTTGAATACCACAGCAACAAATTAGTAACTGTGCTAATTTAGTTTAAAACAGTAGAAGCATTACTGCATTTTAGTGTGAACATTTTGACGCACAATTGACTAGTTTAAAATGACAACTTTTTAAAAAAAGTAAATGCATTTATATTAAGATGAATGTAGAACAACTTCGAAAGGCTTGATAATATCAATTTTAGTAGCTATATCACCCAGCCCTGCCTCCTGACAGCATTGCCAGTTGTCAGCAAATTAATAATAAAAAAAGGAAGTTTAACTTTTTATTCCAAAAGAATATCTCTTGCATTTGGTATTGAGTTACAATATGAAGAGCACGCCGATGCATATCAAGGATGTTGATTTCATTTGAAATAACCTCTAAAAATCGGACTTCCGTTTACTGATACATTTCTTACAAGTACGTAGAGTTTAGAAACATTTTGGCACTGTGTTAAATGTCATGGATTTAAGTAAGTCATACCTTTACTACATTTTTCATACAAAAATACCTACAAGAACAAACGGGCTGAACTTCATGACACTGTTCATATAAGAAATAAATGAACATTACTTTTAAGGGAAGATTGCACATGATGCATCTCCATTGATACTAACATATTGCACAAACGATGAACAGTCCAAATGCACAAATGGCGTGTTACAAATCTGATTTTTTTCTTTTGTAATTAATCTCTTTAGAGAAAAGCGGAATATTACCCTGCTGTTCACCGCATCAAATAAAGCACATCTGTGAGAAAATATATTTGCTTCTCATTTAAATTTTGAGCCACGATCCTTGTTAAAATGCGAGGACAGGAAGCGTCCCAAAGATTTCCATGTCAATACTCGTACAAAAATAGCTTAACAGACCTCCAATTTTCGGTCACTCATTGAGGGTTATTTTTGACTTTTTAGGACACAGTCGAGTCACTTCTGCACCAGTAGAGCATTTTATTTTTTTCTGCCATTCTGATTGACGCTGCTACTGGTGCAGAAATTCACCATCTAATTTAAAAACTAGTGTTTGAAGCAGCTGCAGCCAGCAGAGGGCTCTGACGCGCCAACATTCACCTGCAGCAGACTCTCATCCACAGGAGTCCATGGTGGTATGAAACACAGAATATGACAGATCTGCTGTGGATGAAGCACGTTTAGTGAAGCCTCGTGTCACCTGCGGCTCATCGACCCCAACAGTGGATCGGGAGCCGTTCTACAGCAGTCTGCAGCTACCGAAGGGGTTTTTTGTTTTCTTTGTTCTCTGCTTGTTAGGACGCAGGTTTACGACCTCACGGCCGTTCAGATCACTGGCGTTCTGGTTCGGATGAGAGCCACCGGTAGTGTTAAAAACACCTGTGAAGAAGCAAGAAAAAGAGACGATCATGTTAAATCTGAAGTTTAAATACTGGCAGTGTTTAAATATGCCAAAAAAATGAAACTATAAATGAAAGAAGGTGTCGGACTTTGGTAGGTTAGCTTTGACCCTAGTCAGAAAAAAAAAAAAAAAAAGATATATATATATAAAAAATGTTATATTATATTATACAGTACTTCCGGAAAATATTAAGCGCTTTACTTTTTCCACATTTGGTTGTGTTTCAGCCTTATTCCTAAAGGGATTAAATTTATTATTTTTCCTCAAAATTCTACATGCAATACCCCATAATGACAATGTGTAAAAAGTGTGTTTGAAATCTTTGCAAATTTATAAAAAAAATAAATAAAAAAATCACATACATCAGTATTCACAGCCTTTGCCATGACACTCAAAATTGTGCTCAAGTGGTTCCTGTTTGCACTGATCACCCTTGAGATGTTTCTACAACTTGACTGGAGTCCACCTGTGGTAAATTCAGTGGATCGGACATGATTTGGAAAGGCACACACCTGTCTATATAAGGTCCCACAGTTAACAGTGCACAAACCAAGCCATGAAGTCCAAGGAATTGTCTGTAGATCTCCGAGACAAGATCGTATCGAGGCACAGAATCATTTCTGCAGCATTGAAGTTCCCAATGAGCCTCCATTATCCGTAAATGGAAGACGTTTGGAACCACCAGGACTCTTCCTAGAGCGGGTCGCCCAGCCAAACTGAGCGATCGGGGGAGAAGAGCCTCAGTCAGGGTGGTGACCAAGAGCCCATTGGTCACTCTGACAGAGCTCCAGCGATTCAATGTGGAGAAAGGAGAACCTTCTAGAAGAACAACCATCTCTGCAGCTCCACCAATCAGGCCTATAAGGAAGAGTGGCCAGACGGAAGCCACTCCTCAGTAAAAGACACATGACAGTCCGTCTGGAGGACTCTCACACCATGAGAAACACAATTCTCTGGGCTGATGAAACAAAGATTGAACACTTTTGGCCTGAATAGCAAGCATCATGTCTAGAGGAACTGCTGATCACGTGACCGATACCATCCCAACAGTGAAGCATGGTGGTGGCAGCATCATGGTGTGGGATGTTTTTCAGCGGCAGGAACTGGGAGACTAGTCAGGATCGAGGGAAAGATGAAAGCAGCAATGTACAGAGACATCCTTGATGACAACATCTCCAGAGCGCTCTGGACCTCAGACTGGGGCGAAGGTTCATCTTTCAACAGGACAGCGACCCTCAGCACACAGCCAAGATAACAGAGCAGAGGCTACAGGACAACTCTGGGAATGTCCTTGAGTGGCCCAGCCAGAGCCCAGACTTGAACATCTCTGGAGAGATCTGAAAATGGCCAACGCTCCCCATCAACCTGATGGAGCTTGAGAGGTCCTGCCGAGAAGAATGGGAGAAACTGCCCAAAAAGAGGTGTGCCAAGCTTGTAGCATCATTCTCAAAAACACTTGAGGCTGTAATTGGCGCCGAAGGTGCTTCAACAAAGTATCGAGCAAAGACTGTGAATGCTGATGTACATGTGATTTTCACGTTGTCCTTATTGAATTTAATCAATCTGGAATAAGACTGTAACAGAACAAAATGTGGAAAAAGTGACTTTCTGGATGCACTGTATATCATTTTATTTATTTATATTAATGAAAGAAGGTGAGGAGGTTGTCGCGTCAGGTGTTGTCTCTTCTGCACACCAAGGATGTAGTTGATTTCAGCACAAACAATAATAATGTTTTAAATTGTAATAATATTTCACAAGTGTAAGCTGTAATTTATTTCTGTGATCAAAGATGAACTTTCAGCATCATTACTCCAGGCTTCAGAGTCACATGATCCTTCAGAAATCATTCTAACATGCTGATTTGCTGGTCAAGAAACATTTCAGATTATTATCAATGTTGTAATCAGTTGTGCTGATTCAGCTCTTTTGTGGAAACCGTGATACTTTGTTTTCAGGATTCTTTGATAGCATTTATTTGAAACAGAAATATTTAGTCAAATTATAAATGTCTTTACAGTCACTTTTGATCAATTTAACGCATCCTTGTTCAATAAAAGCATTACTTTCTTTAAAAAAAGAATTAAAAAAAAAAAACAACTTTTAGTGTATATTAAGTAATGTCACATAGAAGTTCTTACCTATTTTATTGCTGGATGAGTGAACAACCTCGGTCTCCTCCGCTGACTGTTGCTTGAGTCGCTGCAGGTATTTGTCAGCTAGATACTTAAAAACTACAACACACAAAAATGTGTTATTTTACAGTAATCAGTTTTCCAAACTGAAAAGCTTTATCACTCACCTTCATTGACGTTGAGATCTTCTTTCACTGACGTGCGATAGAATCTCAACTTCAGCCTCTTAGCAAGACCTTCAGCCTCTTCACTGAAGCGACAACACAAAGGTTTTTCACATCAATCCCTAGAAAGCTGCATTAAAGTGCATTACTGAACTCTGATTCTTACTTCTTGATAACGGTGTCGTCCAGCAGATCGATTTTGTTCTGCACCAGGACAGTGGGAATGTCGCCCACTTCCATCTCCACTTTCTCCCTCCAGCTGCTGATGGCCTCAAACGAGTCTCTGTCGGTGGTGGAGAACACCAGCACACAGGCCTGAGCCCCTGCAGGACCCATCACACATCAATGCCTCTCATCTTACAGCAAAACACAAGAGAAACCTGAAGAGAAACCTGAAGAGAAACCGCCCACAGCTCGCACCTCTGTAATAGGCCTTGGTGATGGCATCGAACTCCTCCTGACCTGCCGTGTCCCACAACATCAATCTGACGTCTTCGCCGTTAACTCTGGAACACATGCAGACAATCTCAAAATATGCATATCTATGCATAGATATATAATATGCATATGCATATGCATACCCCTCTACCCCACGGGTCTCGAACCCGGGTCTCCGGCATGGGAGCCGGACGCTCTAACAAGGATGCTATCATCTGTTGCTAGAGCATCTCTTGAGCTCAGAGGAGTGAGGTTTACTCACACAGAAACTACTACACATGTGTTTTAAAGGCATTTTTAAGACCTAACAGTTACATCAAATATTTGAGTGAAGCAAAAGAATTGTTGAGGCAGCCTCTCGCTGCTGCAATTCAGCTAGTCATATATTAGTCATCAATCTTTTTTCCTCGAGACTGGTCATAACTTTGTAAATCAGACAAAAAGAGACGATTAGCCCTAATTAACTTTGTTGGTCAGACTAGTTAAGACACAGTATTAAGTGAGCGGCTATGTTTTCGCAACCGGCCCCTGCTTTCGCTCTCAGTTTGACTAAGCTTTGAAACTGATGAAGCCACTGACAGCTCACTTGTTCCTCATTTCGTTTTGTATACAACTGGTAAACCGCACAGATTTTCTCTGGCGTTCCCGGTCGATGACGCATCTCACAAAATAGCTAGAATGAGACCATGATCCAGGAACTACATGCGTCTCGTCTAACGCAAAAGCAGCAAGAGGATCTTCTTTTCCCGAGGGGTTGCCTGAGCGTCAGCGTGTTGTGTGTCATATCCCATATTTAGATGCAAACAGGAAACATGTTTGTTTGAAAGTGTCGAATCACCCCTCTCGGGTCAAGTGTGAGCCATAATTACTGGCATTTAGTTTTGGTCATGTGACCAATTCAGGCTGTGTTTGAGTGGAATACTGAACATTGTGTAGTATATACACTGTATGCTGCATACCGATTTCTAAATGTAACAGTATTTACGGGAAGAAGGTGGCTGGAACCGGCGAACATTCAATTTAATACATCAAAATGAACAAGTAAATAAAAGTAAAATGGCGGCAATCCCTCACGGTCCTCTCTCATCCTTCACTGTCACCTCTCCTCTATGAGAGATACGAGACCGGTGCAGTGCGTAGGTGACGCTCCTAAGCAATCACACCACCGGCCTTGCGCCATTCTACTTGTTACACTAAAAAACAGAATATGACATTAGGGCTGCATGTTTGGAGTAAAACCATATTATTAAATGTTGTCTTTTGTTGGACAAGACGTTAATAAATGCTTCTCATGTCTGGAAAGATGTTTGACGCACGTTGCTTTTGCTTTTTCACTCCCCTACCAAATCATACCAATCATCTTAGAAATCAAGTCAAGCTATTCGAATCATCTGGTGATTTTTTTTTTTTTTCATTTTGCAATATATAATTGCAGGAAAGAAAAAAAAATATCACAATGTCAGTTTTTTTCCAACATTGTGCAGCCATATCCTGAGACTTCCACTGAAGATATTTGTAAAAAAAATTTAATATTTAGACCATTTCTATTGTTGATTGCTATCAGGATGTGAATAGACTTTCAACCAGTACAACAAAGCGCTTATGAAAAACATTGCCTATCTTTACGTGAGGAAGTATGTGAGAGCAGTTTTACAATGTCCTGTAAAAATACGTTTCTGACTGCAATGATTACAGAACAATGGCTAGAAGAAATCTGGGGAAAAGTCTATTTTATTCATGCACTTAAAAACCAACAATAGACCACTTGAGAAGGATTAACTCAAACTCCTTTATATAACGTGATAATGCCTATTCATGGATAATCTACTGAATTAAACAAAATATTTATTCAGAATGTGATTGCCGCAAACCAAATGAATAGATTATTCATAAAGGAATGATGATTCAGTGCAAAAACAGCTTCATAGTACTTGGGTACTATGTAGTAGTATACAGTAGGATACATAGTATCTTGGGTTAAAAATCAAAATCAAAATCAAAATAAAAGAGACAGAATCTGTGCTTCGCCTAACTCCAAGTTTTTCCTCTCCTTGATGCTCTTTTTCACATTGTTGTGTTTTTTTTGTCACTCTCACATGTAAATAATGTAAAGCAGTTCTGTTCACCAAATATATCTACTGTGGTATATACTATATATATATATATATGCAATTTACCAGAGTCAAATACTGCCTTGCTTCAGTAGGAAATACTTCTTAGCAAACTTCTACTCATAATGATGTTAACCTCTATTGAATTCAAAGAGTAAATGTTTAGCGGGAGTGAGTTACTTTTGGGTTCAGTGTGTTGTAGGCACTGGATAAAGGCTGCAAACAATCGGAAATACAGACAGAACCACGAACTAGGGCTGCACGATTTATCGCACGATACGAAAAACTAATTTTACTTAAACGCGATTATCGCTTAAACGCAGTTCTTAGTGCGATTTTTTTTATGCGCAGCTTGTCAGTGAAGTACGGCTCCAAATGCTGATCCATCTGAAAGCGCTGCGAGTTTGAGTCGCTTATAATGTACATTTGAAAAAATTAACGCGTGTCAAACATCTTTCCAGACATGAGAAGCATTTATTATCATCTTTTCCAACAAAAGACAACATTTAATATCATGTTTTTACTCCAAACTCGCTTCATAACGACAGTTGAGCTTCTGTGAGATGATGTGGCTTCTTACACAGAATAAGGCAGTCTTGTGTTTATTAGTCATGTTTAATCAATCAAAGCGTTTCAATCTGCAATCAGCGCTTCTGCCGCAGGGCGGAAGGTTGGAGTTTCTGCGCAAGAGCGCCCTCTGGCTTTCAGATGGAGCAGCATTTACTACTGATCACAGAGCCGTACAGCTCCGACAAGCTGCGCATTAAATAATCGCAGCCTTTGCCAAATCTCGTGCGATTTAATCGCGATAAATCATGCAGCCCTACCACGAACAGTGTTTTAGATCTAATGGAGGGGAAAAACTGAAAGAAACTACCGTTCTGTCAGTTCCACTCAACCACCTCGAACAAAAACACTGTCACGTACAGGTAAGAAAGCTGTTCTTTCTCTTTTACCATAATGCTGTTTAAAGGGTAGACATAATGTCGTAATTTTGAGTTTTCAACTTGTAAAAATGTCCTCGTAGTCCTCGATTCATTTAGGCGTTGACAGTGTTGCCATAGAAACAAATAATTCCCAGTCTGTGCTCTGAGTAGAACGTCACGTGATGTCTTCTCGAAATGATGGTAATTGTGACATGGTGCGAACACGGCAATTGTAGGACACAATTTTCTCTTACAATAACTATGCTATTGTAACGGGTAATCGTGGCCTAGTGGTGAGGGAGTCGGGCTTGTAATCTGAAGGTTGCCGGTTCGATTCCCACGCCGGCAGGAATTGAAAGTGCGGATTGTGAATGAACAGCTCTCTCTCCACCTTCAATACCATGACTAGAGACACATAACCCCTAATTGCTCCCCTTGTAAGTCGCTTTGGATAAAAGAGTCTGCTAAATGATGAAAAAAAATACTATTAATAACCCTCTGTCGATCCGACTGTCCGGCGATACACACATAATCTGTAGTTTTCACAAAAGCCCTCGAGCTGTCACAAGACTTTTGCTCACAAATAGACGTGGATTTCTCGGTCCAGGTAACACGGAGAAGCAGTGAACATCGTTCATTTACATTAACTGCCGACATTGAAACAATACAAAGCAGAAAGCAAGAGATGTTCATGAGAAGTCATTTCTGACTGAAGCGTAAAAGCATGCTTACATGATCTGTCTTTCCAGAAAGTCGACTCCAATGGTCTTTTTGTAGTCCTTGGTGAAGATGCCCTTGCAGTATCTCTGAATCATGCTGGACTTCCCGACCGCTCCGTTCCCCACCACCACCACCTTGATGGCCACTTCCATGTCCTCCTCCAGCATGGCTGGATCTGTGTGGGCTTTCACTTCACTTCGACCCGGCTCACTGCTGCTGCTGTAGGATCTTCTCAACTCTAGCCTGTTTTAGGAAACATCAGTTAAAATCCCACACATTATGACGCATCAAGTGTTACTTAAACGCATTTTTGCTGACGGGATGCGAAACAACTTAATATAAACCAGAAGAAGTAGATTGTCAATTCCTGCATCATGACTGGATGGTCATTATGCATTAATCTCTGAGGATTGTGGGTCACTTTCCAATGAGTGAGCCTGCCGTCGGTCAATTTTGAATTATTAAGATTATTTTTCACGCCGATATATAAACACGCAAATTCTCTTTGCCGTAATCCATCTGAACTTTTAATTTTTAGCTTATTTGCAATTTATATTTATATAAATAACATATTGTTGATCTGTTTGTATCTATATTTCTTGCTCTCTTTGGGCATTTGTGAAGCACTTTGGGACCACTAACGTTGTATTAAATTGGTGCTATATAAATAAAAAAATACAATACAATACAATACATTAAATTGAAAGGGAGTACAACAAATACCACCAAAAATTGAATTTAATAATACATTAAATAATAATATTTTAATAACACTCAGTAAGAATTGGGGGAACATGTACTTAATTGTCATGAGAATAATTTCACAAAGCAAGATCTGAACATAGGATTCATTTTATAAGCAACTTGGAATTGTATCTCTGTCTTTTAGTTTTGGGGTGAAATGTGACATGATTTTCAGGTTTCATAAGATTCACTCATTCACTCACCCCCTCGAAAAAATGAACACTAAATAATTATAAAACAATGAAAACTGGATGTTTTTTGGACCTTGAACCTACAGAAAGGTAGAAGTTATTGTTGTCGCAATACTGGAATTTCTCATTTTGATACGATACCTGATATCTGATACCATGGATAAAAATTGCCCATCCATCGAAAGTCTTATTTTCAAGCTTTTGTAATATTAATTCATATGAATCAAACTGTAAAATATGGGTATGACTCCGATATCCCTGCACACTCTTAACGGCAAATATTGCCCACAAGCCATTGCGTGTTGGACGAGGATTCGATCAGAACCACAAGCACAAATATAAAGTGTTCGAAAACTACAAACTTGGCGGATGTGCGAGAAGTTTAGATAAAGGGGTTTGAGGGATCAATAATCAGTATCTAACCTGACGAAAGATATTTATCGAATGTTATTCACATTATATTTCATCTGAAACATGAGTGACAGGGCAGTTTATACATTGACAGGACGCACGGAATAAAGCGTCAGAGCATCCGTTAAAGGGTCAGTTCACCCAAAAATGACATTTCAGTCATTAATTCCTCTCCCTCGTGTCGTTCTCCACCCGTAAGACCTTCGTTCATCTTCAGAACACAAATGAAGATATTTCTGATGAAACCCGAGGTCGTCATTTTCCACAGAAAGCAACAAAATTCCCACATTCAAGGTCCAGAAAAGTAGTAAAAAGGTTAAAAAAAGTTAACGTGACTACATCTAAACCCAGTGCTACGGTCCGCAAGTACAATCTGTATGGTTGTTTCGCCCAAAGTAAGTTATTTTATGTTCGTATTTGTCAGAAAGAAGACAGTCATATGCACCGAGGATGGCTTGAGGGTGAGAAAATTTATGGGATAATTTTTATTTCAAAGTGAACTAATCATTTAATGACTGAAATTTCATTTTTGGGTGAACTAACCCTTTAAAAATGCAATTATGACGATGTACTGTACGTCCCAAAGCTTGTCTGCTCTTCTATATTTTTCTTCACAGTAACAGTGCAAACTCTTAGGGCATAGTGTACGGAGGTGAATTGGGAAGCACACAATAGCTTTGTCAACACCAGGAGTCTTGAACGTAAAAATGCAATCCAAGAATGCTGGATAGATGGCAGCGAGACACTACCGCTTACATATCAGGTTACGTTAGCGAGGCCTCCCACGTTCTCTGGGTAACTAAATACAGCAGCCGACCTGACACAACGAGAACCATGAGTCTCTGCATCATCTCCACACGATATTCTGTCATAAAAGACACTCGCAAAATGATGCAACCCTTATATCTAAATGAGATGGGTGGGTTACTTTTAAAATGTATTTCACTACAGATTACAAAATACATGCTTTAAAAAGTCATTTGTAACGTATTTCATTACATTACTCAAGTTTAGTGACTTCATCTAAATACTTTAGAATACTTTGGAATACTAATAAGTGTGAAACAAACACAAAAAAGGTCATTGCGAGTTTTTATGTTACAATTCTGACTTTTTCCCTCAGAATTGCGTGATATAAAGTTGCAATTGTGAGTTATAAAGTCAGAATTATGAGATATAAACTCACACACTAAATTCACAATTGCAAGAAAAGAAGTCAGTATTGCAAGTTTAAATCTCCCAATTCTTGCCATTGTGAGTTTAAATCTCGCCATTCTGAGAAAAAGAAGTCAGAATTGTGAAATTCAAACTCACAATTGTGAGGGAAAAAAACAAATTGTGAGAAAAAGTCGCAGTGACGAGTGAATTATAAAATGACTCCCAAAACATGAAAACATTAAATACGTCACTAAGTTACTTGTATTTCGTTTATATATATATATAAAATGTTTGTGTATGTTTATTTTTTATTTATGTTCTAAATGTTATTTAGTGGTTCTTTTCATACTTTAGAATACGATACACGATATCAACTAAAAAAAATTTTTCAATGCGTTTTAAACATTTGCGAGACAAGATCAGATTTCCTTCCAGGTGTTTATGAGGTCTGGCGGTCTGAAGGACTGTTACTGTTGTGACACTGAGATCTACGTAACCAAGGAAGTCTGGATGATATACAAAGCGCTCTCCCTCAGCATGGCTGTATACGGCAGGAGGGAAAAAAAATATATAAATGTTTGACACTCTGTAGCACCAAAACTTCAAGGGATCCATCTGTTTAAAGCAGCTGTTCCTGGACAAATTACAAACATCTCACAACATCGCACACAGGATATCACGTCCATTTAAGAGATCTATACAGTGCTTTGCTTATTACACTAATGAAAGTGGCAAAAACATCATATCAAAGTCCTATGGTACCATTTGTATCATGGTATGTTACTCAAACTCACTTCAAAGAACTGACCCTTCGCCGGCAGTTTGATTGACAGGCGATCTGACCAATCATAACCCCGAACCCCCATTTTGTCGGTCAAAGCGGTCAGGGGAGTTAGTAGATGAACGTTGGTGATCTTGAATCACGTCTTGAAACAACATTCCTTCTGATGTTCATTCATGTTTATTTGATGCTATAAATGAACTAGTATGAAGAGATGATCGAGGAGCGACAGACACATTAAACACACACTAGACGCTATTTATTCATTAAACTGCTTTAAAAAAATTACATTATATTAAATACGAAATTGTCAGTGTCCTCTTTGTTCCTCGATGTATTTTTCACTGCATGAGAACATGATGTGTGGCGTGAGAGCGCACAGCAACTGTAACTAAAGGGGGCGTGGCTTAGCAAAGGCTCAATTGCAAGGAACCCCCATACTTTTAAAGGTAGGAGTATAATAAGTGGACTGAAATGTTGTTTGTATGTATAATAAATCTCTATATTTAGCATGGAGGGTCGAAAAAATATTTTTTATTTATTTTTTTTTGACAGAACGGTAAACAAATCAGGTTTAGCTGCTTGTAACTAGTACAGTAAGAACATGTAACACGCACACTGTAAGAATAATTATTGTATTGGAACGTTCTCAGAACTTTAGCTAAAGTTCCGAGCAAACGTTCTTTAAGTGACGTCAATAGAACGTTCGTTCAACGTTGCCCGGTCTTTAACAACGCTCTCAATTACTACGTCATTCGCAACGTGTTTTTTTTTTTTTTCAAGTGTTTCAGAGAGCGTTCTGAAGTAACGTTCCCATAATGTTTGCAGGATAAGCAGAACGAATGGAATGTTCCCTTTCGAACGTTCAGACATAACGTTAGCGCAATGTTCTTAGAACATATACGTGTTCATTGGGACGGTACAGTGATGTAACGGCAAGGTAGTTCGTTGCAGACGTACTGAACGCGATGGTATTTAGAGGGTTCTTGTATTCCATGGCACTTTTTATTCATGAGAAGAGACCGCGGTGTCTTACCTGCATTCGTGTCTCCAGGTTACATTGTTTCGTCTTTGAAGGTGCGACACGAGAACGATAATAAACGCGGGAGGATCCGAACACGCAGCTCTGGTGATTTATGAAGCAACAGCTCTGCTGAATGTAAATATAACATGAAGAGGGCTTTTTAGGTCCGCAGAGTTTATCAAAGGAGTGGCCTCCTCCTCCTCCTCCTCCTCCTCCTCTTCCACAGACTAACAATCCCGCTTCAGCCTGGATGATCCAATGTCACGCGGGCTCCGAGGAAGCAAATGTCTACAGATATGGATGAGGAGTGAAATAGCAGAGCGTCATAACGTGGTCAAAACGACTCTTGCTGAGTGAATCTCATCTGTTGACCGCAGCAGCAGTGATGTGAAGCGGGTGACCGCCGTCTGTCGCCCACCGAAAAGACCCTTTTCAAAATAAAAGTCTTTAGTTATTCATTTATTTAGTTGTATTCAGTCACTGTGAAATCAAAATGGATAATGCTTGATTTTTTTGATGGAATTATTTGTGTGTCCTCCTCAGGGCTGGGTGGGTTACTTTTAAAATGTATTTCACTACAGATTACAAAATGCATGCTGTAAAAAGTCATTTGTAACGTATTTCGTTACATTACTCAAGTTTAGTCACTTAATCTAAATACTTTAGAATACTTTGGAATACTGAAACAAACACAAAAAAGGTCATTGTGAGTTTTTATCTCACAATTCTGACTTTTTACCTCAGAATTGTGTGATATAAAGTTGCAATTGTGAGTTATGAAGTCAAAATTATGAGATATAAACTCACAATATTGAGAAAAGTTAAAATTATGATAAACTCACAATATAGAGAAAAGTCCAAATTATGAGATATAAACTCACAATATTGAGAAAAGTCAGAATTATGAGATATAAACTCACAATATTGAGAAAAGTCCAAATTATGAGATATAAACTCACAATATAGAGAAAAGTCCAAATTATGAGATATAAACTCACAATATTGAGAAAAGTCAAAATTATGAGATATAAACTCGCAATATTGAGAAAAGTCAGAATTATGAGATATAAACTCACAATATTGAGAAAAGTCAGAATTATGAGATATAAACTCACATACTAAATTCACAATTGCAAGAAAAAAAGTCAGTATTACAAGTTTAAATCTCCCAATTCTGACTTTATAACTTGCAATTGTGAGTTTAAATCTCGCAATTCTGAGAAAAAGAAGTCAGAATTGTGAAACACAAACTCACAATTGTGAGGGAAAAAAACAAATAGTGAGAAAAAGTAGCAGTGACGAGTGAATTATAAAATGACTCACAAAACATGATAAACTAAATAAAAATAACAACCTTTTTATGATCCTCTTAAAAGTATTAAATGTTGATGAAACTGAACTCGTCTTTTTCAGACGGTCAGAGTCAGAGAATCACCAATCGCTGTTTAAATGACATTAAAACTCAAAGTAATCACTTTGGTAATCTAAAACACTTTTCAGATGGAACTGTAATCTGATTACCACCCATTTAAAATGTAACTGTCATGAAATACAGTCACTCACATTTTGTATTTTAAATACGTCACTAAGTTACTTGTATTTCGTTACTCCCCAACCCTGTATATATATATATATATATATATATATATATAGAGAGAGAGAGAGAGAGAGAGAGAGAGAGAGAGAGTTAACAGCTCAAGTAAAGAAGCAGCGAGTCACTTGGTTTATTGGAAATTAAAAAGTTCAGCAACTTAATTTGGAAATATACATGATCATCAAACAAAATTATATACAGACATTAAGTTACAATATTTAAAATAACACAGCATGAACTTGACACACATACAAAATCGTCAAACTCGACTGGTAATGAATTGGACTAGTAACGGCAAAGCCACGAGTGCAATTTCCTGGAAATACCCTCTGATCAACTGTATGCCTTGAAGGCATTGTATGTGACTTGAAATGAAAAGTTCTGCCAAATGCATACATGTAAATGAGAATGCGTTGTACAGTTAGTAAAGGGGTGGGATTGTCATTTTTGGGGCCCTAAGCTAACTTCACAATTGAGGGAGCCTTTTTATAGCCATCAGTGGGGAGACTCCAACAATCTCGAAAAGTCTTGATTAAGTGCAAAATTTCCCCTTTTTATTTCAAAAAAGCATAATGATTTAAAATGAGAAGAAATGTGGAGAAAAACTAGAAGGGATTTAATAAAAAGTGCATAGAGTAAAAAAAAAAAGTATTTTCCTCTAAAATTACTTTCTAAAGACCAGAAAGTGACCTCAACTATATTAAAAAATGTTTGTTCGAGGCACTAAGGGTAATGCTTTTTCCTCTATTTAATCAACATGTCTTTTCAGCCTCAGAAATGCACAATTACAGAGAAGCCTGCGGCAGATATTAAATGTAGCCTGTTATTGTCATTATTAAACACATGAATATGGTGTTATTGCAGCCATGACTTTACATATGTAACAGATTAAACCTCAGCATAGAAATGTGCGCAGTGACAGACAAGCGAAATATGGCAATATTATAGCTCTGAAAAAAACCTCTCAGAGACAAGTAAAACCTACAGCAGGGCAGGTCTAGATCCAGAACTTCAAGCTCCTTGAATGTAAATGTATGCTTTCATCTGTACATGCGTTTCACGATAAAATCAAAAATAATAAAATCCGCTTGACGGACAGGTGAGTTTTGATGTTGTCGAGTGGGAATACAGCAAATTGGATTTTTGGAAACGGCTGTGTCTTCTCATTGGTTAAGTGCGTTTCAGCAAAAATTCAATCTTTTGGGTTGATTGATGGCCATATTTGCAGTTCCCTTTGAAATCAATGGATTCACATTATCTTCTGATTAACACAAAAGTTAGTAAAAATGTACCTTAAGATTGAGGATTTATTTTCTCTATTCATTTTTCACAGGTATTTTATCATAATTTGAATTATGCAAAGGATCTGGCAATTTTTTTATTTATACAATAATTAAAAAATCACTTAATGCTTGTTATTGGGAAACTCACCATGGCTGTAGTTCACACTGAGAGCGTTTACATGCACGTTCTTCACCCGGTTATGTTTAATAACGATGTGGGCGGTCATGTAAATGCATTAACATGTTTATCAAAAAAATCATAATTTTCCCGCATGTGAACACAATAACCTGCGTTGTGTGGACTTGTTGGAGTCTGATACGTAACAGGAAAGTGTCCTTACTGTGGATTTTAGCGCATCCAGACAGAGCGAGCGTTTAAAAATATATAATATATAGCACGCTTCGACTTTTTCTTGACCGCCCAAAAATGCTGTTCTCATCTCATGCAACCGAAGTAGAATTGGTTCAGTCTAAATACTGCATTAGAGTTGTTACAAATCCTGCTGATATTCTAGAGTAGTAAAAACTCCTCATCATCTCATAATAAAGTGAATAGAGTATTTACTATTACTCTACGTCAGATACACAAATGATTGCGTTTTGAAATCACTACTACTGGGGAATACGTGGTTAAAAGTTTAATATGGGATACTTTTAACAGAAGCATTTTTTGTTATACTGGTTGAAAGTCTCCTCATGATATGTAGAGCTTATGTAGACAGACGTCAGTCGCGGAGCAGCGCAAACAAACAGCAGCCACTAAAACAATGCTTCGTTGACGTCATAACTTACGAAATTAACAAATAGCTTGATTTTAACTGGAGCTGTTCCCTCAGACTGAGAATTATGCGTATCCATGTCAACAGTATCAACACCGATCAGTCAGCTACAAGCTCTTTAAGTTGTTTATGTTCATTGTTACTGTAATGTTAGATGCTTTGAGAAATGAGGTAATTTAACGTTGTCTCTCGTTACGCTTTGTCATGTGGTTTGGAGGAGGCGTGGCTTTGGAGACACTCTGAAGTGGGGGGGGGGGGGGTTATAATTTGAAAGCTAGCTCGCTATCTCCGAAAATGTCCTATTGCACCTTTAACTTGCATTGCCAAACTGGGACAACGTTTTTACTCAATAAGCTTTTGGGAGTTGGATGTGCATGTAAATATTCCCACCGGATAAACTACAAGCATTCCAACAAAACTAGATCGCTCTCACCACAATCAAAAGATTTTGCACTGTAGTCCACTTTGATGGTTTTAATGGAAGCATCTGGTATCACTGGGTGTTCAGCAAAACCCGAGCCTGCTGGATCGGTGTGTGAAATTGCTAATGGACCACAGAACGGTTTCGTCAAATGATTTTGCGTGAACGATATACCCGTGTCATTCTTACACATGTTCAGGCCTAAATGACTGGTGGCCGTGGGCCGTATCCCTCAGCAAAGTCCTCCGGACCAATCTCATGCAAGAATTTGGGACGGTTATAATCAGATGGCAGGCTGCATCCTGTAGAGTCCTCACTCCCGTATCCTTCAGGACACTCGGGTTCTTCTGTGATTCCAAGATCAGTGATTATTTCACAGTCTTTCTCATCTGGAGAAATGGAGAAAGAACCATCGCTGACTTCTACCAGTAGGGGTTTGTGTCCATTAGTTGCCGTTGAAGAAATGGGGGGCTGCTCGGATTGTGAAAGGAGAGTTGAAGGAGATTGACGGTGAATCATGATCCGCTGCTAATGGAAAGAGCAACGGTTAGTCTTGGCACTGCAGATGGTACGGCTAAGATTACTGAGTCAGCAAGATGTAGAGACTAGACATGTCAGATGCTGCAATAAAAACCCCATTCCTGTGAAACTGTCATAATCTACTGATGTTCCAAAAAAATTCTACAATGTTCTCTTAATATATATTCCTTACACTTCATGTACTGTTACAGTAATTCTCTGTGACACTTCACATTTGATTGTTTTTCATTTTAATAATTCTTTCTTTCCTAGTGTTTTTGGTATCAGTTGTGTATATTAGGGTTTTACATCACATCTTATTCTGTCAAATGAATGTTTAACGCATTATTTTAGGGTGCGTTCACACTTGTCATGTTTGGTTGTATTAAAACGAACCCTGGTGCGATCGCTCAGTCAGTGAACGCTGCCATCAGAACCCTGGTGTGGACCGAGACCGCTAAAAAGATGAGTCTCGATCCGCTTCCAAACGAACTCTGGTGCGGTTCGACCGATATATGAACGCGACACGGACCAAAGACGTGTAAACCAACCAAAAACAGGACGTGATGTCACGAGATGCGACGCTACAGGTCACTGATTGGACGACGCGGGAAGATCGGTGTATCCAAAATGAGTCGAGGGCAAACGTGGAGCGACGAGGAGGTGAAGTTTCTGTTTCTGTGAACAACGGAGGAAATCCTGGAGCTGTTTTGAATGTTTTGAACATTTGATGAGCTCTTCGTGATTCTCAGCTGGTAAAATAAAGCATCAAATGATGGTGTTTAATCCAGAACACAGCGTCGTTTTGAATGTTCGGTAAGCGAGATCCGTCTCCAAATATACGTCATAAAACTCTATCCTTATGCATTTGGTTCGGTAACTTCAGGTTCGCTGTTAAAAATGCCAGTGTGAACGCTAAACGGACCAGGACTAGATGTTTTGTTTTTGTTTTTTGGTCCTGACCAAACCAACCAAACCAACCGAACTACAAGTGTGAACGTGTGTTACTATGACGGTATTCACCTTCTACATATCATTTACTTCAGCTTGTGGAAAAACTACTTGTGTTTCTCTTTACCATCAGTATTATGGAGGTTGTTAAAAGTACAAAACAGTTTTTGGATTTTTAATAGTAGAACGGTTATTCTGTAAATGTGTTTTACTGTATTTTACAGAATTATTCTTCAAATTATTCAACCATAGCAGCCAGTTTTTTTCTGTAAAGTTTTTTTACAGAGTGAATGTCTATCTTCTGTGGGTCATTCTTACCCATCAAATGGATTTGGAAGTCTTATGAAAGCCACATACACACTGCAGATAAATTTGTTAGTCAATTCCCCTTTTAGTGCTTAATCCTGGCATTTACTGGCACGACAAACACATTCTACAACCCAAATGCAGGTAGTGACGACCGCATTTACAGAAATTCAACACAGCGTACAGAGCTGAACTGAATTGAACAACTAGTTGTTGACATATTTAAATGTGCATCGGAGGAATTTGCTTCGTTACTGGAAGTGTGGTGCAAGAGATAAGCTATAAGTTAGTGTGGTATCTGCCCTAACTCATTCATGTTGCCAGATCTTGCTCGAAAAAGAAAGAAACCCATAATAAACCGAAATGAATACAGTAAATGACAGTAAGACCAAAATATTACAACCTGCACCTCCCCACTTTAAAATCTCCATAAACTTGCTCGCTTTATGAGCAAAGCCCAAAAATTGCAGAAAATAACAAGTCTTGTGTTGCTGAATTATTACAGTTGATAACAAAGAAGCGTGATGCCAGAATGTTGTTATGGTTACCACAATGTCAATCATGACACGGGACGATAATTTAGGAGATTCAACGCTCTATTGAAATGCTCCTGAAACATTACAGTATGTATGTGGCTTATTATAAGGATATTCTTCTACAGCAACAGCAAAAGCGTCCCACAGAAGACATACGAAATACGGGTTTGGACCAGCACGAGGGTTGAATACATTTTCATGTTCAGGTGAAATGTGCATATGACAATGTAAGATGTAAAATAAAAATAGAAAGTGAAAGGATTCAAAGACACCAACCAAAACTTCAGGAAATTTGGGGATTTTGCTCCACTTCTTCCAGAGGAGCCACACAACGCCCACGGTGATGAAGAACAACAGGAACCCTCCTCCCAGCAAAGCCATGAATAATCCTGTGTTGTCTACAGAAAACAATTTTTTTTCATTAATCTAGCTTAAAATTATAATACCAAATACCAAAAAAAATGGTTTTCCATCAATAATGCTACAATTTGGGCAAAACAATGTATTTTAGGAGTATTTATAAGTTCTTTCTTGTTCTCGAATCTGATTGGCTAAGAGGTCTTTCCATCCATGCGATATTCTTCCAGTGTCGCCATGAGAACAGTTTGTCAGCAATCTCACAGCGAGTGTAATGGCGGACGAGCAAACCCACTATATGTTTATAAATACACCTGTTATTTTGTGACGGATTGTAGTTTTGAGAGTTTTTGTAGGCGAGAACATAGTTATTTAGACCGCGATTTATATGTAAACATGGCACAATTTGTTTAGAAGGCCGTCAGCGACCGTTCAGTGCTCATATACCCGCTGAGAACAGCTTCATCTCGGCCAGTGTTTCGGGAATTTTCCGCTGGCTCTTATGTAGATAGAGTTTTGGGAATAACAAACGGGCAATTGTTGGTCTAATTAACACATTACTTGTTCCAGAGCGAATAAATTTGGCTCTCGCTCAGGCGATTTCTCTCTCTCTCGTAGTTCTAAAGTGACCTTTTAGAATTAGTAACGGACGCTTGGGCGCAACTGTTAGACTGTCAACTTGAGATTTGAGTCTCGAGCGTAAGGAATTAGTTCCTCACAATAGAGGGTTTTTAAGGACAATCCGTTGTTGTTCTTATTTATTTACACACTTGTGCCATCGAACTCTCGTAGCCGTACGATATGGCCTACGGCAGAATCACAGCCGTGCTGATATACAGCCATATCGCACGGCTTCAACGATAATATTTCACCGATAATAAACAGATCACAATTCTGTTTTGTGCAGCTAGTGGCACAGAAATAAAACTATCAACAAAATCAGCCCTTATTCCCTGGTGTCATATTAGAGGTTTCTGAAACCATAGTGCACTCAATCCCAGAATGCAACCACAATAAAACATGTACAATCCATGACGACTAGAAAATAACCATAATGCGCTGTTAGGTTTTCATGGAATGAAACTGTGTTGTAGGGGTGGGCGATATAGCATCAAAATTATATCACGATACTTCAAGAATATTTGCGATAACGATATTTAAGACCATATAGAGAAAATATATATAATATATATATATAGCATCAGCAGCATTTATTAGTGCACACAAAATGAAGGGCATTTTCCATCATTTTCCAATGAGCGTTATATATAATGCAATAGTAGACCTTGAGTCGAGCTTTTTAATAGAGATGCACAATTTGTTTTGGCTGATACCGATTTTTGCCGATTCCAATTTTCAGCATATACAAACAAAAATCTACTTTTGTTCAACACAAAGTTTTATTCTCATAAAAAAAAACAAAAAAACAAGTAAAAAGTCAGTAATAAAATAACAAATGATTAAATTTCAGGTTAAGTAGGTTTTTATCAAGGTAAAAAATACTACAGAAATTAAAGTAATCAAACGTAAAATAAATACGATGTTATTTTACATTACTTTAATTTCTGTAGTCTTTATTATAAAAATTAAATACAGATTAATGCTTACCATTAAAGTTATAAAATGTGTTCCGTCACGAGCAGAACTATTTAACGATCCAAAACTGACTGTGTATAACCAAATACTTGCCATTTTGACATAACTTTTTTATGTATTTGACCATTTTAGCGCAGTAAGCCACTCATTTTGGTACTTGTGACTCAGAAGCTGTTTGAGAGCGAGAAGCGGTTTGTGTGCTCCACTAATATAGATAGTAGTGGTCGGGAGCGCGCTTTTGGTGTGAGTGCGAAACCTGCGGGAATGACTATAACTATAATACAAGCACTATTGCGTGAATGTGCGTTACAAGAACGCGCAGCTGACCTCATTGCCTGCGCCGCTGGTAACAAAACGGATCAGCTCAGAATCACTGACCGCTCGGGTCACCTATCCGGGACGATCATGAGGAAAACTGTCCGAGTGCAATTGATCGCAAGCAGTTTGATTGACAGGAGATCTGACCAATCATAACCCGAATCCGCCATTTTGAACTTCAAAAATTGCACGTCTTTCCTTCCGCGCTTGAAACAACATTCCTTCTGATGTTCATTCATGTTTATTTGATGCTATAAATGAACTAGTATGAAGAGATGATCGAGGAGCTACAGCGATCTGTCACCACACGTTATAGAGACGCTATTTATTGATTAAACTTCTTTAAAAAATGACAATATTTGAAATATGAAACTGTTTCAAACGTTGTCAGTGTCCTCTTTGCTCCTCAATGTATTTTTCACTGCGTGAGAACATGATGTGTGGCACGGTCAATTGCATTTCAGCCAAACAAGTTTATTGTGTTTCCTCCTTTAGCGGTAACAGTTCTCTTGCATATTTTGCGAAATATTGAACTTAATTGTTGGAGGTTTGACCTCTAGTAACAAAACCACTTCCATAATACAGAAGTCACGACGTGACACTTTTTTTTATCATGTAAAAAGTTAAACCGGTGTTATCGTGGACAGCATGATATGGCACTGTGTTGAAATGATTTACGCCGCACAGTCGTCTCTGGTTCACGTATTTAACATCAGTGTCCAAATTCACTCATGGAGTGACGTGGAAGAGTCAGTGAGGAGATCATGTGCAAACAAGAAATCTCAATCTGACTCATATCTTTAGCATCCGGATGGATTCACACACACAATCTGCACTCAACAGCACAATAAGAAAGCTGCACTGCATTAGGAAAAAAGATGAGGATCGTACCAGGTTCGGGTGTCAGCTGAGGGATACAGACGTTTCTGTAGGTGTATGAGGGAATTGCAGAAATCTCGCCTTCAAACTTCAACTCAACACAATGTCCGGCCATACTTTGGTTAAGGTAGATTTTTGCAGAGCAATGACCATTGGAATCGGCAACAAAACATTCGTATGAACTCTTTTTCTGAAAACAGAGAATAGAATAGTGATTTAAAAAAAGTTGTTGCGATAACGCATCTATCAAAGTTTTTTGTTTCACTGCATGTCCGACCTGATCATATGCGATTGTGTACTTGAAATCCTCCCTGCTCCATTCCTCCATGTACTGCTCGTAAAATAAGGAAGGGTGCCAAAAGGACACTTCAATCACATCTTTGTGGACAGACGTATTTACATCTGGAAAGTCCAAAGAGCCTGGAAAAAAAGCACAATATTGTCAAAATAACACGAAATAAAAAAAACATCTCTCGCAAGAGAATATGGCAACACTAAAATGGCAATGCTCATCTTTTAGGCTTTGGTTTTGTGTAAATGAAATATGGCCGAATGAGAATGAACACATAATATAGAATAAAGGCAGCTATATGGTTCAACAGACCAATCAGGTCCGAGTTTTATATTTAAAACAAGTGTAGAAAACATCGATTGTGTTTGTTTAATCATCATTAGTGCCTTGCAAACACAAAAAAAAGCATAATACTGTATCTACAGCTCTGGAAATTGTCAGTTTCTCTGGGTTTACTATTTATAGGTATGTGTTTGGGTAAAATTAACATTTTTGTTTTATTCTATAAACGACTGACATTTTTCCCAAATTCCAAATAAAAATATTGTAATTTAGCGCATTTATTTGCCAAATGCAACAAAATAACAAAAAAATATGCAGTGGTCTCTTCATTTTTTCCAGAGCTGTATATGATGAAGTTATACTCAGAACTTACATTTATGCATGTCCTTATTATAAAAATCTTTGCTGTAGGTGAATTTGATGGAGGCACTTTCTGATTTCTCTTGTCCATCATGCGCCGTCACAAACACGACGTAATTATCACCCGGATTGCCGCTGTAGTTGCTGATGTCAAGGAACGTCTGGGAAGTGTCAACGGTTTGGGAATCGCTAGAGATAAATGAGATAAAAGAGTGTCTTGTGATTAAGAAATGTCACATTTTCTGAAACTGTTTTTGTGCACGCACACGTACCTCTCGTAAGGTTTGATCAGAACACTGAACTTCGGCTGTTCGGCTGGATGACTGTAATTCCAGTAAAGTGTGTTAATGAAGTTGTGACACACAACACTGACGTTAGTTGGAACTGTAGAAAAAAAAAAGATTTAGACACGATTACAAACTCAAAACTCATGATTACATCGATTCCTGCCTGTATTGGTTAGCGGGGACGCGAATGTAATGAATTTTTTTTTTTTAAGACAGATGTCATTTCCTGCACAGATGTCACAATCTTGGACTAGACTTTGAGGTTTGCTCAACATGATCAATGCATCATATGATGCTGAAATGCTTGAAATGAGGCAAATCATAAAAACCTTTACATATAAAAAAAAAAAAACCACAAGTTGAAAAGTATCCACCATAAACGCAAACTGAAATCCTACATCTTCTAAAATAGGGATTCATGATCAACCGATATATGTTTATTTTTAATGTTATCATTATCGGCCCGATACCAAAAATTGGTCCGATGTATTAAAGCAGATAAATAATGGGTTATTTCCTTCAGAGCTGAGACTCTTTAGATGTTCACCATGATGGTTCTGAATGGCTTTAAATACGATGGGAGTCACTTTAAAAAAGAAAATACAGTGCAACATGTCCAAGTCTGTCATATAGGCTACATGTACATTATAACTGTGACGTGGCTTTTGATGGTGAGATTTTCTTTTTGTAATCAGGCTCTCAAAAAGTATGTAAAAATTTGAATTTAAATGTATGAGCGAATATATCGGTAATCTGCTTTTAAATATATATAATTATCGGTTATCGGCCAAAAATCAGTGCATTCCTATATTAAAACCAGGAAGCCGGGCCAGCCTAAACAAAGCAGGAATAAGATTGGAATAAGCCATTTTTATATTTCATCAGGGTACATGAACTCCCATACTTGCATTTTTGTTGTTATAAACTGTATTGTTGTTGTATAAGTAGTTGCAGTATAGGTACTGAGGTGAACCTATTTGTGAAAACAGGCTCTAGATAAATGTGTTTTTTTGCGGTAGCCTACTGTTTCAGTTTAATGGGGTCATTTTGATCTGAGGAAGTTGCTGTGAGTTACAGGAAATGCAGCTCTTGTGCAATCTGAAGACACTCGAGGCGTCAGACCCTTGGTAGATTAGGTGCAAGGACTCCGTCATTTTAACTGAAAACGTTGGTTATGACGATTACTGTGATTTGAGGGCGAAAAAAAGTCATTGGAGTAGATAAAAATGCTTTATAGCTTTAACACGCAGCCATAACTGGGAGATTTTATCGTTGATGTTAGACAGTTTAATAAACAATGAGCTGTTTTTCTTTATAAACAGTCAAATTTGTCGTTTTTGTGGTGTTTAAACTACATGCATGTAAACATATTTTGACTGTCACAGTTGAGCAAAGCTATTAATGCGCTTTCTGATCGTTTGAGAAGCAAAGCAATTATCAAATTATCACTGAGAATTGACCTTAAAAAAAACTGACTTGCTAAAGAGAAGTGAAATTTAAAGCAGAAATCAGTTTCTGCACAGAAGAGGAAGTTTAGTGCAGTTAGCACGTGCTTTCTAAGTTTTGTTTTGACGCGAGAGTATTTCAATAAAATGAACTTGAGAAAATAAATTGAGAAAAATTCAGTTCAACTTGATGCGGTCAGAATTTTAAGCTCCCTCAACTGTTTTGTCCGTTTGAATTTGTTTGTTCACAAATGCCACATTCAGCGAATATATTAATCAAGACAACAAAACTTTTCTAGTACTTTCTTTTAGTAACTCTAATTTATTATTATATACATATGTAGTACAGTCTTATAGGACACTTATCGGGGTCATGAATTGAGAAATCAACTTTTCCTTCTGCGCTTGACATTTAAGAGGTCATTGTACTATGAAGCACAAAGTATATTTCACTTTTTATGTGTACGTGAGGGTCAGTATAATGTACTGTATACGCACCGCCAGATTCTTGTAACAGTGCGTCCTTTGCATGCGCAGGCCACATATGCGAATTGAATTGTTTTTGCAGTAATTAGTTTACCCACAAGGTAACCGTGCCCTGTGGGTGTCCATTCACAAGGTAGTCGAAGAAAAACCGCAGAACGGACCGTAACGCATGCAAGCTACAGCGACAATGGAAGCCTAAAGATGAGAGATTGTGCGAAAAGGTTAGAAAGTACCCTCATTTGTAATACATGAAAGAATACTTATATATTTGCATGGGTTGTAACTAGTGGTGAGAGAAAACTGCACACGTGTCGAACGCCTGAGTCAAATGAAGTGTACCCAGGGTTAATATTCTGCAAGTTTCAGAACTGAAAATTCAATAAAAACTTTTATTGACACCAGGCCCAGCATGTGTCCATATAGGTGAAACTCTGAAGAAATCAAGGCCTACTTCATCAAAGCAACGTTAGCCCTGCCCGCCGGTGTGGTAGTGAGATGACGAGGAGAGAAGAACGGCACCGGACTAAAAATATCAATATTCAAAGCATCCTAATGCTAGGAATATGGTTATTTATTTTCAATAATGTGAATGACTCAGCTGAGCATTATTTCTATGTATTCAGAACATTACACTGTGGAGTCTTTGGCAAATCAATCGCATTTCGGAGCAGGCTTTTACGATATGGACTCGGCAGTAATTCAACAACATGAAAGTAACTGTTCATGCAAATGCCTGATCCGATATTAATGATTCATGTACAGTCAGGTGTCCTTTGTCTATCTGTCAGTCAATAAAACCAGTGACTAAAACGCTCAACTTCATGTTGTTTCTCTTAGTAGGATGAAAATAATCTATTTAAACTGTGACTAAATTATATATCGAAAGCGATCGAAGAACGCTCCCTTAACAATCCCTGGAGCTGTCAATCAAACAGCACGAGTATATCAGTGACTCAAAACTCCAACAAATCTCTTCGTTGCATCGAACGAGCTTTCGTCAGTGTGCAGAAATTGAGTTGCAATGACAATCACTGCATTCATGCGCTCGACAACATGTCTGTGATCGGCTACGATGTTCATCACTGCAACCTTTCATGCCACGATCTAAATATAATGCCATAGATCTAAGTGTGATGCCTTTCACGTAAAAGGTTTCAAGAGAGTAATACTTAGCTATTTCATATGCAAAGATGCACAGCAGTGGGCGTTTACAATGAAGTCTCACAGCAGACACGCCCCTTAAAACAGCGTTGATTTTTGATGTAAAAAACACACCAACATTATAAAACATTAAACAATAAAAAATGCAATTCATGGCCCCTTTACTACGTGAAGCCAACACTGCTACGTTTGTAAAGCAGAAGAACAATCACCCCTACGATGCAAAGATATCTAAGGTATAGTTTTAAATGGCTGGTGACAATCGACGAACGTAAAATGGTGAGCTCTTTACATCACAACGCAACAAATAACTAACAATAATGAGAAATAATAAAAAAAACAGGAACCACATCATTTATACATGCTGCAATGCATGCTGGGAACTCAAAGTCGTAACCTTTCAGCAATATGAAACACTGTTTTGGACTAGTTGGGACCACATTTGGGGCAGTTCTGTTAGTCTGACATGCGTAGTGTCAAGAAATGGCATTTTTACGTTTTTAACGGTTTCATAAACTGGAAATATGGTCCGTGTAGCAATAATACACTGGAGGCCTGAGATTGACTGAAGCAGAGCCGCTATCGAACAAGGCTGAAGCCCACACTGATTCGCAGCTGTAACCACGTGTGATCGCTGTCATCTTCATACCCACTCATTTCAAACGCAGCTGCGGTTTAACTGTGACACAAGTGTGAAAATATAACCAAAGTGTCCGTACTACATCATAGCACCCGTACTGTACTTTCAACAACAAACTCTGGCCAAAACCCCGGGTGACTGGCTGTCACATTGGTGCAAACAAGAACAGAGAATGAATTACAGATAGAAATGAAGGAATGAAAACAACAACAACAGGAAGGAAGTGAAAGAGCAAGAGAGAAATGAGAGAAAGATGCTCGTGCAAACACACAGGGAAAAGTTTGAGCACTAAACCTAAACTACATCCAACACAGAGACCCGCAAACTGATACTGATCAGTTCAATAGAAATAGAATACCTGCAAAGTGAAACCGAAAGTCAGTGGAAATCTGTGCCGTTCATAAAGCAAGAGTAATGCATGTTCCTGCAGGTAAAACATTCTATAGGCCTGGTTTCACAGACTAAACTGGGATTAGGTATTAGTTCAATTAGGACATTTGAGTATATTTTATAAACGTACACTAGAATAAAACATTACTGATGTGGATCTTGAGACAAAGCAACGGCAGTGACTTATTTTAAGATACGTCAGTCTTAGTCTGAGACTTAAACCTTGTCTGTGAAACTGGGGATTATTCTATTTTCAGATTAACATAATTAGAAATGCCACCTTGAGGTTTTTATCATATACATATTTGAATGTAGTCTACATGGCCGACAGATCTTAAGCATAAAGTTAGGCGATGATACAGTGAGGTGAGGTTTGGAACATTTTTTGCTCTCCCCAAATTTGTCACGACCGAAACACAATAATAAATAATTGAATAAGTCAAGTCACCTTTACTTATACAGCGCTTTTTAACAATGCAAATTGTGGCTTTACAGTAATAACTGGCAGATCATTTTTGGCTGCACAAAAAGAAAATGGTGTCATTGTGCAGCTTATTCTATCTTTTATTAATTCATTCCATTGAAAAGATCAGTAGTTATTAGTCTAGTTGATTTATGTGTATCAGCACTGGAGAAAACAGTGACGTAATCGTCCGGCTCGCATACAACGGCGCCAATGCAGGCATACCAAAAACACTGCTGAATATCAAGCAAGCAACTTAAGCAAGGAACCAAAACTCCAACTAAATGGAGAAAAAAACCTTGGGAGAAACCAGGCTTAGTTCTCCTCTGGCCAACAGTGAACACTTGTCCGACACTCAGGCAGGTCGTAAGTCCGATTGGAGTCGCAACAGTCAAAATATTTGATCCGGTTCCTTCTAGTTTATCACGCCGGTATGGGACGGTTTGTTGGGGATGTTGCACAGGCGCAGGTTCCCCATCCGACCCAGCCGATCACGTTAAATGGTAAACCTCGGGATGAGCAGAGAGGCTAAAATTCTAGTAAATTTTGTAAATTTCTTGCCATTCTTCAGATGTAACGAGTACATCCGGTGTTATAGGAAGTGTTCCCGGCTCCGGCTGTCCTGATCTAACGGATATGAAGACATAAATTGATAACGTGATAACGTTTTTAGTCTAGATTTAAACTGACAGAGTGTGTCTGCTTCCCGAACAATGCTAGGAAGATCGTTCCAGAGTTGAGGTGCCAAATAGGAAAAGGATCTTCCGCCTGCGGTTGATTTTGACTAGTAAGAAGGGTCACATTGACCTATTAAGATTTAGTTTATATCTACTTTATATAATTAATTTTTGCTATTTTATTAAAAAGTTTCCACAGGTAAATCAATAACAATTTTAACAATATTTTATGTGAAAGATAATCATTCTTTGTAAAAGGTATAAAGTTTATCATACTGATTTCAAAGTTTCATTCGTTTGAATAAACATTGAGCCAAACACTATGATAACATCTTAGTTGATAATTCAATACACTTTATTTATCACAAATGTTTCGGTTATGACAGCTTTTCAGTAGTGACCACATCACATCACAGAATTTTAACTCACATACTAAAACTAAATACAAATCATTTGCACAATTGCACGAAAATTGAGTTTATTTCCCCCAAATAAAGGATAATGTAATGTTTTATTAATTAGAAGCTAAATTATTTTGAAGCGAAATGATACAGGTTTATATCATAATATATAAACTTATCATCATATGATCATTTGGTGGATTTTTCTCATATGTTAGTGAACTGATGTACAGTGTATTTAACCTACGTCTTAAAATATGATGTATTGACGAATTTTTATTTGCTTTAGGGACGGATGAGGATGTTGTCTGACAAATAAACAGTAATATACAATTCATTAAGCTAAACAGGACATATTACAGACGGGTATAGGAAATGTTAATGACAAAATTGTCTGGCGCAGGCTATTAAGTGGGCGGTTTCGGACACAGCTTAGGTCAAAGGTACTAATCGGCACATGATTAGTTAAATAGTTCTGAACCGTTTTTTGGAATAACATCTAAAAATATTTGCTTATTTAGAGAAAAAAGGTGTTTGGTAGTGACACGAACAAAGACTTTCAACACATTTTGAACACATTTACCTCAAAATGATGGACCTATCTACTCAACATGGAACAGGAATACTACCGGATCAAAAATGTGGAAATGTGGTTAAAAACAGTCTCAGCCAATGGACTAATACATGCACTGTTTCGGTACTGATATGAAAATGCACCTTTTTTTTTAACAAAGAGAATATAAAATATACATTTATTTTTTTTGAACCACTTTAAAAAAAAAAATAAATAAAAAAAATAAAAAAGATATTTTTAAAAACAACAATGCAATAAAATGCACATTTCAATTTCATTTTCACAAGTAGAAATTTAGGGGTTAGGGTTCGGCCATCTCCCACTCGAATGCAACCAATAAATTACGATTTTATATATATATTAATCTCACTGATATTTTAAATATTATTGTGGGTTTCAATATATAATAGAAGGATGTTAGTAAACATCTAAGATTTGAAAACATAAATGTTTTTCGGGTTGTGCACCAATTCTGTAGAATGGCCTATACAGTAACATCTTAACAGACTCCACCACAGATCAGATGATACTCAACTGCCTTACAGAAGCTCATAAATAACTTATACGTAATGTATTTACACAAGGCGCCCCACATAAAGAGGCAGACAGACTCTCAAGCCACTCAATTTTCCAAAAAGCTTTGTTTCCGGGAAACCTTTTGTCAACAGGGATCTAAAAAAAAACTTTAACAACAACAACAACAATTACAAAAAAAGCCTGTATTACAAGGCAATGAACTACATCACATTAACTTTTACAAGCTATAGGAAAGAATAATGTATAATAATTACATAATAATAATGTTACGACATACAGCACTGCACGTTCTCATCAGTCTCTTACCAAAACTTGCATTTGGATGAGAACAGGAATTCTGAAGAAATTATGATTTTTTACAGTTAATAAAGATCTCCTCCTGTGCTCAGTAAACACAGCTGGGATTGTTTCTCCAGAAGCACATGCCTTATTACACAAACTGTATGAATGCAATATAAAATAATGCCCGGCTTACCAAATATCAAACACTTACACTTTATTTTAAGGTGTCACTGTTACAGTGTAATTATAAATTTAAATACCGAGTGATATTACTTAACAACATGTGGTCGCAGAGCAGGATTAGGTTTGGTTGCAAGTAATTACTATTCTTACTATGGAACATGAATATTACAAGTTCATGTAATATATGTAAAATAAAGTGTAGACATGTATTAAAAGGAATTATGCCTGTGTTTGTAATGCAGTCAGCACAGTAAATAATCTTTTGAATCTTGATGAGGAGGATTTTTGTTACTTTACAAATGAAATCCCTGGACTACAACTCTATTATGACATTCTGAGAAACAAAACTGAGGAATGGTTAAATGTGACAGGTCATATTTTAAACAGCAAAATGTGAAATAGTTTCAACCTCAACGTATTTCGACAGTCCAGATGATAAAATATTAAATGCATATGCTCTATAAAGACCTCGAGTTCACATCAGAGTTTTTAAGGGAGGGAAAACACAACTGTAAAATACATTTCCCAGATTCCCACAATCATTTACGGGAACCACATCGGGCCTGTTACCAGAAAAGATCCACGTATTGATCTATTGATCTAACACATTCAAGCACATATTTAGAACATAATGCTTAGACTGTTTTTATTAAATATTTGAGACTGTATCTGTCATGGACGCGCGCGCACGGACACAAAAATATCCTCGTGAGAACGAGGAGCGGCTTACGCGAGAGCCTACTCACCAAACCCGAAGACACACTGACACAATAACGCGTAAAAGACTCCAAACTGGAACACAGGACCCTTTGACATGGTTAAACCGGGTTTCCAGCAAATGTTCAGGCCGACTTCAGATGAGCGTCCGAGACCCCACCAACATTTCCTGTCTGTGCTTTTGTGTTCGTGGCTTGCGCGTTCGCCTCTACTGGACTTGCCAAATCTTCGAAATCCCCCCTCACACAGTACAAATCTGGCAACCCCACTGGAATCAAAGAGACGGTGTTTTCCATCTTATCAGGCCCCAAACTGAAAGCTTACATGAAACAAGTACACTTGAGCTTATCTGAATGATTGACAAAACATTACAGTTTCGATATTACTCAGTAAAGGTGTATAGATATTCTGTAACCAGGGTTGGGGAGTAACGAAATACAAGTAACTTAGTGACGTATTTAAAATACAACATTTGAGTGACTGTGTTTCATTTTAAATGGGTGGTAATCAGATTCCAGTTCCATCTGAAAAGTGTTTTAGATTACCAAAGTGATTACTTTGAGTTTTAATGTCATTTAAACAGCGATTGGTGATTCTCTGACTCTGACCGTCTGAAAAAGACGAGTTCAGTTTCACCAACATTTAATACTTTTAAGAGGATCATAAAAATGTTGTTATTTTTATTTAGTTCTGTCCTGAACAAGACAAAATGACTGAATTTATAAAAACAACTGAACTGTCCTGTCATGACCTGATGATCCACGACTGTTTTCATGTGATAGTTGTTTATGAGTCATTTTATAACTGTAAAAAAGGTCACTGCAACTTTTTCTCACAATTTGTTTTTTTTTTCCTCTCACAATTGGGAGTTTGCATTTCACAATTCGGGCTTCTTTTTCTCAGAATTGCGAGATTTAAACTCACAATTGCAAGTTATAAAGTCAGAATTGGGAGATTTAAACTTGCAATACTGACTTTTTTCTTGCAACTGTGAATTTAGTATGAGTTTATATCTCATAATTCTGACTTCATATCACGCAATTCTGAGGGAAAAAGTCAGAATTGTGAGATAAAAACTCACAATGACCTTTTTTGTGTTTGTTCCACACTTATTAGTATTCCAAAGTATTCTAAAGTATTTAGATGAAGTTACTAAACTTGAGTAATGTAACGAAATACGTTACAAATGACTTTTTAAAGCATGTATTTGGTAATCTGTAGTGAAATACATTTTAAAAGTAACCCACCCAGCCCTGTCTGTAATGGGATCAGGGCTAACAGTGTTTTGAGATATTTTTGAAAGTGAAGTTTACTTCAAAAAATCATCAACACTGGAATAAAAAAAAGTTTATTCAACTGTTTATGTACAGCGTAGTATGGAAGCCCTAAACGGCCATGGATCAGTATTATTTTTTCTATCTTGTTTTCTCGTGATCACACCTTAATTTTCTCATGATCTTGAGATAACAAAAGCTGTTTTCTCGAGATCACACTTAATCTTCTCTAAATTGCACAAACGTGCCAACAAGCAGTATAGAATCAAATGTGTGTGCGGTATACATTCACTTTACTGTGTTAGTTCATATTGGCCAAGATTGAACGTGTTTGGAACAGAGAGAAGACCTTAACTTCATCATGATCGCTTTAATTTTCATTTTCTTTCATTTTCAATCAGTTTAATTAAAGGGGGTAGTCGTGGCCTAATGGTGAGGGAGTCAGGCTTGTAACGTCTTTCCCACACCGGCAGGAATTGAAGGTGGGGATTGTGAATGAACAGCTCTCTCTCCACCTTCGATACCATGACTAAAGTGCTCTTGAGCAAGACACCTGATCCCTAATTGCTCCCCGGGTGCTGGAGCAATAGCTGCCCACTGCTCCGTGTGTGTGTGTGTGTGTGGGTATTCCCTACGTTATGGGGACCAAATGTCCCCACAGGTATAGTAATCCTAGTTAATTTTGATCTTGTGGAGACATTTTTTTGGTCACCATGAGGAAACAAGCTTGAGATGATGTCCGGGAGTAAATGTGCATGTGTGAGAGTCCAAGGTGGAGTGCCCTCTAGTGGTACTGATAACCTATTACAGATTTACACTGTAAAAAAAGAATTGTTGGTTCAACTTAAAAAAAGTAAGTTACCTTGTTGCCTTAAAAATTTGAGTTCATTGAAAATGATAAAACAATTGAGTGGATACAATGAAGGCAACTGGGTCAATCAACAGAAACTCAAAATATTATGTTATCTGAACTACATTAAAGACACAGTCTGTATTTTTCGCCACTAGGGGTCACTAAACTCTTCAATATCAAAGGCGTAGATCGATGACGCAGTGAATGAGCGTGTAATCACGGAACTTGTCGTCATGCAGATAGATCTAATAATGTTTATGGGGAAATAATATTTATGGATGAGTGAATGCATGTTTTTAACAGGACTGTGGTGTGAAGCAGGACGTGGCCGAGAATCACTCTCATTATTTAAGCACCACACACACACACACACACACACACACACACACACACAGACACACAGACACACACAGACACACACAGACAGAGTGAAGTATTGATTAGCTAACCCTGTCAATTCCGAGCGTTATTTCCTGTGTCTTGTTTTCCTGCCTGTTTATCCTGGTTTATGATTGTTTGCTGCCTACCTTGTATGACCTGGTGGTGGGCAGAGCGAGGCTTCATGAAACACTGAAACAGATGAAACAAATGTGCCGTATTGTATCGAGGCTTCGAAACTACACTGACACCCGTCTCCACGGTGACACCTAGTGGTCAATTGCACATGTTATCTGAAACAACTTTGACGAAAAGCCATTTAAAAAAATAAATGTTGTGTTTTTGTTGATGTGGTGAGTTTTTAACATCCTCACTATATAACTATAATATATAATAATAATAACTAGGTTATTTTGGTCATGAAAATGAAAATTAATAAAACAAATCAATCCACAATGGTCTCATTTTTGTTTGTTTTTTACAGATTTTTCTTTTTTTTTTTTATAAATGTCACTATATCGTAAACGCGATCTCAAAATCTTTCTCCTCTCACAAAAGCCCATGAGGTGAAGGTGCATTAACTCCTCTTTTAAACTTTGTGGGAGTTGAGACAGATGTGCGATTGTGTGATTTGTTCCCGCCCCTGTCAATCAAACGCAGACTCGGTGAGCACGCCTCCTGTCGAAACGTGCAGAAGCTTCGTTTAGCCGTAGTCACGTGACATGGGTGTTTTGAATCACAGTTCGGAGCAGTGTTTCGAAACATCTACGCTTCGGGATCTCGACATTGTGTCGAAACGTTAGTTTCGTGTCAGCCATCCCTAATATGACCCACTGTTTCGGATTATTGGACTAATGCTCTCTTGCTGCCTGCCTCGATCTTGTTTGCCTGGATAACGTTTACGACTCTGCCTTCTCTCTGACACACCTATTTGCTGTTCTCCGACTATTGCCTGTTCTGACTACGTGTTTAAATAAAACTGCATTTGGATCTTATCTTGCTGACTCCTTTGAGACCTCGCTTGCCTGGAAACAAGCGTCTAGGGCTTCTCAACTGAGAGGCCGCGGCCCACTAGGGGGCCTCAGTGATCCTCCAGGGTGGCTGCGAGTATATTTAAATATACTTTATTAATTTTATTAATAATATGTGAAATTAAAAAAAAGCACCACCTCTCGCATCTATTCTATGATTGTTTCAGAGCAGCCTAAGCCGAACGCATTTCCACTGTCACTTCCAGGGCTTGACTGGGGCTTGTCTGGGCTTCTTCTGGGCCAACAGCCAGGGTTTTTGGCCCGCTGAATACCTTGGACTAAACCAGGCCAACTGGGGCTTGAGCAATAGTCATTAACAGAGTTTGCCCGAGCCAAAGGCTGTATGTGCGCTCTCGGTTCACTGATCGCTATAACATCTTATTTCTGCATGAACACAGTTCAATATCTTTGCATAGTTGTCCAAATTAATGTACTGTGAAGGTTTTCTAATGGATGGTCGCCGATCAGTGGTGTTTATGTACACATGAACATCAGACGCTCCAAACACAGACGTGATTGCTTGTTCTGACAGAGCCTTCTCATCGCTGAGTTTCCACACGTTCAGAATGTTTTTAATTTTTATTTGTTTTTTGGTGTGTTTAATAATTCTGAATGGATCCGTATGGTAGCTATTTGCAGTCTTACCCTATGGACTTGTTTGGTATGGTAGGACAACTGAGCCGAGTAATACATTTTAAGTCATAAAATATGTCTGCAGTGACATTTTTTGCAAAGTATGTTTGCAGTACTGATTCAGACAGGAGGCCCCCCTTGGTGTAAAAAAGGTTAAGAACCACTGCTCTAAGGACTTTCATGGAGTATGTGGAGTCGGTACTCCTCCACACAATTCCTCTTTCCCCCTGTTAAGCCCATCTGCATTGCCTCACCTTCACTGCCCCATCCTCCAGGCCTGCCTGCACTGCCTCTCCTCAGCCCTTTGGTCGTCAAAGTAATTGCCAGCTCAGCCCATGATGATCGACTCAGTGGCTTGGCCTTGGACCTTCATGCCAGCTTCTACAGGTCGGCTAAGCCTGTCGGGGTCCCTCGTCACTCTCCCTGTGCCACAGACTTCCAGGCCTTCAGCTGCACTTTGTCCTTCCACCCTTTTGGTCATCAGTTTTCCCTCCAGCTCCGCCTTGGTCCTTGGTCGTTTCGCCTTTCTCAGCAGTGCCTTGGCTCCGGCGTCTGTTGCTCGTCACTGCGGCTCCCTCCAGGACCTTCCTTGCTGCCCAGTCCCTACAGTCCCGCAGCTCCACCTGGGTCTTCAATGACAGCTTCATCTCAGTCGGTTGTCTACCTGAATCCTGCTGCCAAGCCTTCCCCATTCCCCCCTCCATTTATGGGCCTGCATCCTGGCCTTTCTGCTGGGGGTTCCACCCTGACTCCCTCTGCCTCTGCCAATACCCTGGTCTAGAGCCCTGCGCGGGACTGTTTTCTTAAACCCGCACCCGCCCGCTCCCGCTGAATGTATGACCAGGACCGCCTGCTCCCACAACTTGTGTGTTCCACTCCCGCCCGGGCACGCAATATTTGTGTCCGCTCCCGCCCGCGGACTTTATGTGACGTAATGTAGCTACACATATACTCAGACACTCAACAAACGAGTAACATGGAAACAGAAAACTGTGTGTCGCCTCACAGCAGAGGTGCCAGATTTATGTCCGTTGTAAAGGAACACTTTTGCACATTTATCGCAACTTACGAAGTTTAACTCCCATTTTGTCAGTGACAATTGACCCTTCGCAAAACCCACCCCGCCCCATGCCCGATAACCCATGCTGTCTCTCACCACACATCACGTTCCCCCGCAGTGAAAAATACATCGCGGAGCAAAGAGGACACTGACAACGTATGAAACAGTTTCATATTTAAAATATTGTAATTTTTTAAAGCAGTTTAAACACTAAATAAATAGTATAGTGGCTCCTTAATGTGTCATGACAGATCCTTCAAGAGGCTCGTGAAGCGATCATCTCTTCATTCTAGTTCATTTATAAATAAACATGAATGAACATCAGAAGAAAAGTTGTTTCAACCGCGGAGGGATGCGAGTACACACAATATTTCAAGTTTACCAACATTAATCTACTCCCTGACGGCTTTATCGGATAAGATGGTGAATTGATATCAGTTAGATCGCCTGTCAATCAAACTGTTTGCGAAGGGTTAATTGAGAATTGTTTCCATATGTCTGACTTGCCTTGTTTTGCTTTTGTCAACAGTCGCTTTCATTTTCTTCTCAACTTCTTGTGTTCACTCCGTTTCTACTATACGCCAAATCCCACCGTTCCCCGCGGGTCTCCCGCTAAATTTTCTGACCATCCACTCCTGCCCGCAGCAAAGGTAAAACCGCCCGCTCCTGCGAGATTTGCATTGGGTCCCGCGGGAGCCCAAACCCAGTGCAGCCCTCTACCCTGGTCCCGCCTGTCCTGGTTTTCCGCTCCGTCCCCCCTGCCTAAGCCCCCTCCCACCCTCTGTTGGACTGTTTAAGTTGGGGGGGTGGTGGTAGTAATATAAGGGTTGGTTTTTGCTCGCTTTTCTCTTTCCTGTGTTCGTGGCCTAATGGTTAGAGAGTCAGACTGGTAACCCAAAGGTTGCGGGTTAAATTCTAAGCGTGCGTTCACACTCGTCGTGTTTGGTTCCATTAAAACGAACCCTGGTGCGATCGCTCAGTTAGTGAACGCTGCCATCAGAACCCTGGTGTGGACCGAGACCGCTAAAAAGATGAGTCTCGATCCGCTTCCAAACGAACTCTGGTGCGGTTCGATCGATATATGAACGCGACACGGACCAAACACATGTAAACGAACCAAAAACAGGACGTGATGTCACAAGATGCGACGCTACGAGTCACTGATTCGACGACGCGGGAAGATCGGCGTATCCAAAATGAGTCGAGGGCAAACGTGGAGCGACGAGGAGGTGAAGTTTCTGGAAATCCTGCTGCTGTTCTGAATGTTTTGAACATTTGATGAGCTCTTCGTGATTCTCAGCTGGTCAAAATAAAGCATAAAATGATGGCGTTTAATCCAGAACACAGCGTTGTTCTGAATGTTCGGTAAGCGAGATCCGTCGCCAAATATACGTCATAAAAGCCGACCAATCAGGTCGTGACCGTATCCCTGTGCCTTTGGTTCAGTAACTTTAGGTTTACTTTTAAAAATGCCAGTGTGAACGCTAAGCGGACCAGGACTATATGCTTTGTTTTTGTTTTTTGGTCCGGACCAAACAAACCAAACCAACCGAACTACAAGTGTGAACGCACCCTAAATTGGGGGCACCAAACCCCCAGTCACTTCTTGGGCGCCGCAGCAAAAACAGCTGCAATTGCTCCAGTATGCAGTGTTGCGTATGCGTGTTCACTTCTCACTTCTCACAATGCACTAAACACAGGGGACAAGTACTATACTTAGCCTTCACATCTCACTTTCATTTTCTCCCGCTTCTGGATCATTTCTATGGTCTTTGCACGTGATGTTTAGTTGATCGGTGTGTTCAGTGTACTTAAGCTCTGTTTTTATCTTCAGTTCATTGTCTGTCCTCATCAAGCTGGTTTTTGTGTTCATGAATTAAGACTACTGTATTTAGATCCTTTTCTCACGTTTATTTGCAACCACATGTGAGTTGCTACGTGATTCATTTGGTCATCATATCTATAAAATATTAGCCATAGGATCAGTTTTGAAAGATGAAAAATAGAACTGCCAGCATCAATGAGAAAACGTTCCATGACGAACAGAGGCGTCTCTGCATTTCCACCACCTTTGTAAAAAATGATATGAACAATAAGCAACGACAGCATGTCTTTCCATTACTTTAACGCACCAATTTACCCAATTTCAACTTTGTTTTTTAAAGTTATGACTTGTAAAACCAATTTGATTATACTTAAAAATTCAGATCAGTAACTGAAGTTTGGGATTTTTGTTTTTTACAGTGCTCCCCCTGAACTTTCAAATCTAGCATTTGTTACATCCGTGCCACCGCAACCACAGAATTTTGCAATTCAGCATTTTATTGCTGTTTTCAACAGCGTGTCAAACCACATGCAAGCTACGCATTTTAAATGGGAACTTGAAGAAAGACTCATGCACGTGATTTCTAATAACATTGTCTTTTTGTTTCCCACGATCCTAACAAAGATACTTGTCAGTCTTGAAAAACATGTCAGGCTGATATTTTACATCATTTAGCAGATGCTTTTATGCAAAGTGACTTACAAGGGGAGCAATTAGGGGTTAGGTGTCTTGCTCAAGGGTACTTTAGTCATGGTATCAAAGGTGGAGAGAGAGCTGTTCATTCACAATCCCCACCGGCATGGGAATCGAACCGGCAACCTTCAGAATACAAGCCCGACTCCCTCACCACTAAGCCACGACTACCACTTACCACTGATATTCTGATCCATGACCATGGGAGTGAGAAAATTTACTGAGCCATTATATTTTGCCCCAAAGTTTGACCTTGTAGACCAAGATAAATGTCCTGCTGAAAAGTGAACACACTCTCGTACTAAATCAAAATTCACTGCAATTCATACATCAGCAAAACATGATAACTGGTCTTAATATGTTCATTGTTTACTGTAAATGATTAGATATTTGGTAACATTTTATTCTGATGGTCCAGACATTCTAAAAGTAACTTTGCAACTTCATGTCAACTATCTGTCGTTAGAGTATCAGCAGACTGTCTGCTAAAAATCTGCCAACACTTTACTTGATGCTCCTCAACAGACATTCTATTGACTACATGTAAACTTATTCTACTAACCCAAACCTGATAGTCCACTAATACTCTAATGAGGTTCAATGTTAGGCCAACAGGGAAATGTAACCAAATATTTATAGTGAAATGTAATGGGGTGAGAAAATGATGGTGTTTGTATGTTTTTCCTTTTTTTAAGAGTCTAAGGGTGCGTTCACACTTGTCATGTTTGATTCGATTAAACCGAACCCTGGTGCGATCGCTCAGTTATAGTGCGGTTCATATGTGAACGCAGCCATCCGAACTCTGGTGCGGTTCGATTGATATTTGAACGCAACACGGACCAAAGACGTGTAAATGAACCAAAAACAGGACGTGATGTCACAAGATGAGATGCTACAGGTCAGCTGATTCGACGACGCGGGAAGATCGGCGAATCCAAAATGAGTCGAGGGCAAACGTGGAGCGTAGAGGAGGTGAAGTTTCTGGAAATCCTGGAGCTGTTCTGAATGTTTTGAACATTTGATGAGCTCTTCGTGATTCTCAGCTGGTCAAAATAAAGCATGAAATGATGGCGTTTAATCCAGAACACAGCGTTGTTTTGAATGTTCGGTAAGCGAGATCCGTCGCCAAATATACGTCATAAAACCACGTGACCGTATCACTACGCCTTTGGTTCGGTAACTTTAGGTTTGCTTTTAAAAATGCCAGTGTGAACGCTAAGAGGACCAGCACTATATGTTTTGTTTTGTTTTTTGGTCCGGACCAAACAAACCAAACCAATCGAACTACAAGTGTGAACGCACCCTAACTCTATTGTAAACCTTCCAAAAAAAAAATGCAGCGAGATCTGTGTTTGAATGCTAGATGAGTATAATTTATTAAATGGTTTGGTATTTGTGCATTATGCATATTTACTCAAAATTGTATTATATGCTGTAAATTGGCAGGTTCCACAGGGACACATACCCTTTTTAGGTCAACAGAGCTCAATGAACAGCGTATTTCTTCCTGCACAAAAACATTGGAAAGTTTTAATAGCTTTTACTTTAAATAACAAACCTACTAGCCCGTGTTTCCTTTTTGCCTCTACTGAATATTTTATTTACGCCTCCTCTGGATATTCTAATGTATTACACTCAAAAAAAAAAAAAAAAGAAAAAGGGAAAGTTCATGTGATTCATTGCATGATTCATATATGAGTAGTTCTTTTGTTTGTGAGTAGTTCTTTAAGACTTTAGCTTAAAATTTACATAAATGTAGGCTTTAATCACTCTATTTTAGGTCCCGTAACTGTTTTGAATGTTTCACTATGTTAGTCACGTTTTTACTTTCACTTGTTTATTTTTCAATGACATTTCTTTCAAATGTATTATTACATTTAGCTTCTCACAATTATATTTTCTGCAGCCTAAATATTAAAAATGGATTCACAATTATGTTTACCACATTAACGATATAATTTATCTTCTTTTCTAGTTGGTTTTTAATCATCCACAATTCTCTATACAGTTTTGTTTTGCTTTTTTGATCATTTTGCACAAATGTTGCCACAAGTGTGTATTTTTATTGTAATTTTACTATTTCACCCTAATTTCCTCTAAAAAAAAATCTATTTTGCACTAGTGACACGAAATCGTTCCTCTCAGGACCAAAAATGTCAAACTGCAATTTTTAATCCCAGAGTCATTTAACTATAAAATGTTGCAATCTTTCATTTTCATTTTTCAAGACTTTCATTTTGTTGGAAAGACTTCAAAATTTTAATGTTTACACCAGATGGTGCCATTTTCTCAGGTTTGGCCTATAAAGCAAATACTCGCTTTATTCCTGTGTTCTGCTCATGCATATTATAGAGCCAATTGGATAAATGATGCAGCTATAATTGTGCGTGTGTGTTTTGATATGGTTGTGAAAGTGTGTTTTTTGTGTGTGTCATAAAACAATGTGTATGTGTGTGAGCTTGAGATATTTGTGAGAGAAAAGCTCTGCCTCAAATCACAGATCCAACCACTGTGTGCTCCAGTGGAGCTCTGCTCATTTTTTTTTTTTTTGAGGTATCAACCTCAAATTTGGAACTCAACTTATTTAGATTCATGTCTTTGATTTTATGGCAGTTTTAGAGATCAGTATGTTTCATCAAATGTATATTCAATAATTGTCACAGTTTCAGAATATTATTGATTCTGTTCATCTTTGCCTTCCTGCGTAACGCACCATGACAATAATGTTCATAAATCATTTTCATAAATTTAAACATCTATAACTTTTTTTTTTTAACTTCAAGATTCTTTCAAATGAGTCCAAACTTAAACCTCTGCTCCCAAGCTTCAAATTTTTATGACTGTGGAACCTAAAAGAAACTTCTTTTTTTTTTAATTGACACAAAATTAAGGATTTATTTCACATTTACATTCATAAACAAGGATATTAAATTGCAAAAATTTAATATTTAAACCCTTCGCAAAGCCCCGCCCCCTTTAGTTTCTGTTCCTATGTGCTCTCACGCCACACATCATGTTCTCACGCAGTGAAAAATACATCGAGGAGCAAAGAGGACACTGACAACGTATGAAACAGTTTCATATTTAAAATATTGTAATTTTTTAAAGAAGTTTAATCAATAAATAGTGTCTAGTGTGTGTTTAATGTGTCTGTAGCTCCTCGATCATCTCTTCATACTAGTTCATTTATAGCAGCAAATAAACATGAATGAACATCAGAAGGAATGTTGTTTCAAGACGCGATTCAAGTTCACCAACGTTCATCTACTAACTCAACAAAATGGCGAATTCGGGGTTCTGATCGGTCAGATCGCCTGTCAATCAAACTGCTGGCGAAGGGTCAGTTGTATCCTCTTGATGTTTTTAGAACCTTTTTTAAAACATTGTTCTTCAATACAAGTTCATTCAGTTCTTAAGATCTCCATCACTTCCAGGAAAACCTTGCTTCATACTCATGCTTTTATGGTCATCTGCATGTTTTATTGACTGTCTCACGTTGTTCCCAGATGTAGTTAATATTTTCCTTCTTGGCTTAGCCGCTGTGCTCATGCATAGCAAGATGCTGAGGACACCGTCTTGTGGCTTTGGCAGCCTCTGTGGATTTGGTAAGCCCAACCCCACAGTCCATGAATGATCTATGAGTCCTCAGACGCGCAGACCGTCAGATGGACATGTGTCCGACTGCCTCTCAGCATGACAACGGCCAACAGGTATTTCATTTTTGCTCTCTCTCTTTGCTTAAATGTGACTTACTGTAAAGCTTTCAGGACTCAGAAAGTCAAGTGCAAGTGTTACGAAAGCCAGGATACAAACTCTGAGAATCAGATTTTCCATACGAGGACAGTGTTTATCTAAATGAACAAAACATTCAAATCATTGCCAAGGGTATTATCTTTTGACAAGACAGATGTTCTCTTAGATCAACTCGAGGAAACAGTGAATCAGCACAAGCAAAGCTGCCAGGAATTCTTTCTTTCTGTATTAAGGAGAGAGACGAGAAGCTTTATGAATGGACTCATTGTGTAGATCCTTTATCAGAAGGATCTAACGCGTGATGTTGAATATGAACAGCTCCTGGTTCATGTTTAAGAGCTCCAACGCTTGCTCTGTGTGAGAAGGTGAGATGGAAAGTTAATCCTGAACGAGCTCCGGCACGCAGATGAAGTGTGGACACACCCTGGAGTTATTCAGGAGAGAAAATGGAGGACAGCTGCACGCATTCTGGACCAGGCGGGATAAATAGCGGTTGCTAACGGCACGTCACCTCCGGACAGTTTTGTTGCATAATAAGAAACACAAGCATAGTTTAAGACTCTGGAGGAAGAGGCCGGCCAATCCAAGCAACAATACTGGTGCTGAGGAATTTTTGTGAGAGTTTAGCTCATAAGAGTCGAAACCTTCCAGTTTGAATCGATAAAAAGGTAAAGCTACTCTATTTTTTGATGGTTGGAGTAAGTACTTGAATGTAAAACTGCAAGAGACGGACAGTGTTTTGAACGTGCTGATGATGCAATTGCCTGTGAACTGTTTAAAATGCCATTCAAAAGTTTTTTTTTTTTTTTTTTAAATATATATTTAATGCAAAAGATTTCCAGGAGCTGGCCTGGAAATACAGTCAATGTCAAATTTGCTTATATTTTCAGTGATATCCTGCACTCTTAGAAGAAAAGATTCAATATAAAGCCTTCAAGGGAGCTATTTTGATACAAAAAAAAAAACTTTAAGGGGTTGCCATCATGGTTATGAATTGATTTAGTTTTAATTCATCTTTTTTTTTTAGAAATTTTTAAAAATTGCTACTTTGTCGGAATGGTAAGAAACTCTGGCAGTCAATGGCCTAGATTTAAAAAATTGTCATCAAAAAAGAAAGTGTTTGTTGTGTGTTGCTCACGGTCATTGGAAATGAATGCATGGGAGATACGAAAAATATGAAAGGTGGGCTTAGGGTGTGTCCAAATCCACTTTTGCTGGATTATCAACCGAAAAGGGTTGTCCCGAGTGTCTCAATGAGTCATGGGTGTGTTTTGCGCTTAACGTGCAATAAACCGACCTCCCATTTCCTTTAAAAGCCAGCGGCGTGGATTGCTATTTGCATGGCGGAATTTGTAAAGCCTGAACGCTTCCCCAGATAGGAATACTTTTAATTTTAATATTTAAAAATGTTTGTGTGCTGCTGCGTGTCAAAAAGCGGAGTGTACGCACATTGTTCACCCAGTCTCAAAATAGCAATACGCCAACAATGCACCTGAACACACCTCGTTTTCAAACCCGCACGCACATGGGCGAACAGATGGCTTTGCTGTTTAAACAACGTGGCGCTGAACGTGAAAATGGTAACTGCGTCGGCTTGAAACTACCACTTGCGTCGTCTCTGGTGTATGATAGGCTACTAACAGTAATATTAAAATGTACAGTATTAGTCTTTATGTAACCTGGAGTAACAAGGATTCGGGACAATAATAATGCATTATTTCTAAAATGTTTTCTCATTTAAAGCGTGCCCCTCTCTATCACCACCACCGCCCTCCTCCCCGCTCCACTTCTTTCAGTACGCTCCGTGATCCATGCACCATGGCATTACATACGTTTTTTCCTTTTTTACTCGCACCAGATGGCACAAATCAGCCTCTATTTAAACATAAAATGCTTTGAAAATGAACAAAATGGTATTTTCAATGATTATATTATTGTATAAATATTACTTTGTCATATAAAATCCCCTCAAAATCCAAAAGAAAAAAAATATAATTGAATAAAAATATATTACATTGACTTTAAATAAAAAGGAACATTTCAGGTGCTCGGCCACTTTTGACTGCGAACAACACAAGTGTGACTTCCAAATGAACAATATTAAATAATATAAATATAAATTTAATAAACTTTTTATATTTAATAAAATTTAAAATATTATATTAAATTTATATATAATATTTTATTAAATAATTATGTTAAATTTATATTTATATTATATACATTTAATATAATATTTAAAATTTTATTAAATATAAAAAGTTTATTACATTTTTATGAATTAAACAGCTCGTAAATATTTTATTAACACTAGAAAAAATTGAAATGACCTGAAATAATGAAAGTGTTATGCAACCCTCAAAGACATTTCTCCTTTTTGTCATAACGGGCTGTTTAAAATCGAGTTAAACTTTTAGTCTAAGAGTGCATAATGAAACGCGAACACGTTCAGTTCCTTGGTTAAATAGACAAACTTGTCAATGTGCTCCACTTTATGCTGATTTCACCATGTTTCCCTGGATGTTGTTCTTTTCAGCCAGCTGAGACAACAGCTCAAACAGTCCCCTAAAACCATGGCACTGCTGAAAGTGGGCTGCACATCTGACCGTCAGAGGGTTGAGCCTGTTTTATTGTCCTCTCTACATCTTGTATTGGATGACTAACCAAACACAGCACCACTTCTTTTCACACATCACTGAAACATCCTGGTGGGTTGCAGTTCTTTCACTTGTAAGGAGACAGACAGAACTTTAAGGCACATTCTGGGTGATTCCAAAAGGGAGAATGATTTATGCTGCCTTTTAAGAACCTTTCTTAAAGGCAAATTCAAAGTATCCTTTACAGAAGTTAATAGCAACAAGCTCAGTGAAATTCATCCAGGATGACGGAAGAACTGTCAATCATAAATATAACTAGACTGAAAAGTTTTTAGACAAACTTTGATGTTGGCTTGACAAGGCTGTATGAAAGTTTGATGACCTTTAAATGTAGTGAAGTGGAAAGAAAGAAAGAAAGAGAAGCACATTAGCACATTGCTAACATGAATTAACATGTTTTAGCACATTGTTAGCATGAATTAGCATGTCGCTAGCATGATTTAGCACTGCTAACATTAATTATAATTTTTTAACACATTTTTAAAAATGTTGCTATCATGTTTCATCAAATTGCTAACATGTTTTATCCCGTTGCTAGCATGAATTAGCATGTTGCTAGTATGTTTTACCACATTGCAAACGTGATTTATCACTTTGCTAGCATGCTTTAGCATGTCGGTAGCATGATTTAACATGTTGATAACGTGAAGTAGCATTTTGCTAACATACTTTAGCACATTGCTAGCATGTGTTAACATTTTGCTGACATTAATTAACATGCAATTAACATTTTTAACACATTGCTAGTATGTTTTACAATGTTTATAACATGAATTAGCATGTTTTGCTAACATGTTTTTTACAAGTTGATAGCATAAATTAGCATATTGCTCGCATGTTTTAGCATGTTGATAGCATGCTTTAAGATATTGCTAGCATGAATTCACATGTTTGTAGCATGCTTTATCTTGTTTGAATAATCAAATTAATATAAATTATCATGTTGTTAGAATGTTTTCACATTGTTAGCATGAATCAACATGTTTTAACACGTTGCTAGCATGCCTCAGCATATTGCTGGCATGAATTAGCATGTCAATATCATGATTTAACACATTGATAGGCATGTTGGTAGCATATCTGATCATGTTTCTAATCAATTATCATGCTAGAATGTTTTCACATTGTTAGCATGAATTAACACGTTTTAGCATGTTGCTAGCATGATTTAACACTGCAAGCATTAATTATCATGTTTTAATATATTGCAAAACATTGCTAACATGTTTTACCAAGTTGCTAAAATGATTTAGCACATTTTGTTAACATTAATAGCATGTTGCTTACATGTTTTAGCAGATTGATAGCAAGTTTTAGCACATTGCTAGCATTAATTGGCATGTTGGAAGCATATTTGAGCATGTTTCCAATCAATTATCATGTTGCTAGAATGTTTTCACATTGTTAGTATGAATTAACACGTTTTACCAAGTTGCTAACATGATTTAGCACATTTTGCTAACATGAATAAGCATGTCGATATCATGATTTACCATGTTGCTTGCATGTTTTAGCAGATCGCTAGCAAGTTTTAACACATTACTAGCATTTTTAACAAGTTGCTAGCATGAATTAGCATGTTATCTAGCACTGTTTTAACACATTGCTAGCATTAATTGGCATGTTGGTAGCATATTTGATTACGTTTCTAACATCAGTTATCATGTTGTTAGAATGTTTTCACATTATTAGCATGAATTAACACGTTTTAGCATGTTGCTAGCATGATTTAACACTGCAAGCATTAATTATCATGTTTTAATATATTGCAAAACATTGCTAACATGTTTTACCAAGTTGCTAAAATGATTTAGCACATTTTGTTAACATTAATAGCATGTTGCTTACATGTTTTAGCAGATTGATAGCAAGTTTTAACACATTACTAGCATTTTTAACAGGTTGCTAGCATGAATTAGCATGTTTTCTATCACTGTTTTAGCACATTGCTAGCATTAATTGGCATGTTGGTAGCATATTTGATCATGTTTCTAATCAATTATCATGTTGCTAGAATGTTTTCACATTGTTAGTATGAATTAACACGTTTTACCAAGTTGCTAACATGATTTAGCACATTTTGCTAACATGAATAAGCATGTCGATATCATGATTTACCATGTTGCTTGCATGTTTTAGCAGATTGCTAGCAAGTTTTAACACATTACTAGCATTTTTAACAAGTTGCTAGCATGAATTAGCATGTTATCTAGCACTGTTTTAGCACATTGCTAGCATTGATTGGCATGTTGGTAGCATATTTGATTACGTTTCTAACATCAGTTATCATGTTGTTAGAATGTTTTCACATTGTTAGCATGAATTAACACGTTTTAGCATGTTGCTAGCATGATTTAACACTGCAAGCATTAATTATCATGTTTTAATATATTGCAAAACATTGCTAACATGTTTTACCAAGTTGCTAAAATGATTTAGCACATTTTGTTAACATTAATAGCATGTTGCTTACATGTTTTAGCAGATTGATAGCAAGTTTTAACACATTACTAGCATTTTTAACAGGTTGCTAGCATGAATTAGCATGTTTTCTATCACTGTTTTAGCACATTGCTAGCATTAATTGGCATGTTGGTAGCATATTTGATCATGTTTCTAATCAATTATCATGTTGCTAGAATGTTTTCACATTGTTAGTATGAATTAACACGTTTTACTAAGTTGCTAACATGATTTAGCACATTTTGCTAACATGAATAAGCATGTCGATATCATGATTTACCATGTTGCTTGCATGTTTAAGCAGATTGCTAGCAAGTTTTAACAGATTACAAGCATTTTTAACAAGTTGCTAGCATGAATTAGCATGTTTTCTAGCATTGTTTTAGCACATTGCTAGCATTAATTGGCATGTTGGTAGCATATTTGATTACGTTTCTAACATCAGTTATCATGTTGTTAGAATGTTTTCACATTGTTAGCATGAATTAACACGTTTTAGCATGTTGCTAGCATGATTTAACACTGCAAGCATTAATTATCATGTTTTAATATATTGCAAAACATTGCTAACATGTTTCACCAAGTTGCTAAAATGATTTAGCACATTTTGTTAACATTAAAAGCATGTTGCTTACATGTTTTAGCACATTTTGCCAGCATGAGTTAGCATGTTTTCTAGCATTGTTTTAGCACATTGCTAGCATTAATTGGCATGTTGGTAGCATATTTGATTACGTTTCTAACATCAATTATCATGTTGTTAGAATGTTTTCACATTGTTAAGATGAAGTAACATATTTTAACACTTTGCTAACATGTTGATAGCAAGAATTACCATGTTGCTTGCATGTTTAAGCAGATTGCTAGCAAGTTTTAACACATTACTAGCATTTTTAACAAGTTGCTAGCATGAATTAGCATGTTTTCTAGCACTGTTTTAGCACACTGCTAGCATTAATTGGCATGTTGGTAGCATATTTGATTACGTTTCTAACATCAGTTATCATGTTGCTAGAATGTTTTCACATTGTTAAGATGAAGTAACATGTTTTAACACTTTGCTAACATGCTGATGGCAAGAATTAGCATGTTGCTAGCATGTTTTAGCACATTGCTAACATGTTTTAACCCATTACTAGCATGTTGCTAGCGTTACTTAGCATGTTGCTAACATAAATTAGCATTTCAAGCATTTTAGCTCTATAATATAACCCAGTATTTTGATTTCTTCAATTTTTTTATGCTAATTAAAGTATCACATGGTTAGCTTGACAAGATGCTAATATCTGATTGTATTGAAATCATAACTTATGAGTTTCCATTACACTTAGAATTCTGCTTCAGCTGTCGGCAGACACAAGGCAGCTCACCAGGTTTTGCCTTGACTGTTGGTGTTTGGCTGAACAGTAACTCATTCTTCTTTCTTGCACATGCAGACAAAGAATCCCTCTCGGAGATGATCCTGTGCAGTCAGATGAGTTTCGCAGTGCTGTACTGCTTACTGTGGCTCGCCGCGCCTGCCGTCCTGCGCTCTGAATTCAAGGTGGCCTACGTGACCGAGCGCAACGTGTACATGTGCGTGTGTGCGCAGGATCTAAGCCTCTGTGAGAAGATGAACTCCAGCGAGTGCAGCAACTGCAAGGACCAGTCATCTGTGCTGCAGAGGGCCGAGAGCTCCAGCCTGGTTCAAAAAAAACGTCTGACAGTGTTTTACACATCGCCTCTAAATGTGGCCCTCCTGCTGAACAACTCTGATGTGCGGCACCTGTCACTGGTCCAGTGCAAGCCCTCTGACGACCAACCCGTCCCGTTTGAATACTTCACAGTGCAGCACCTGGAGAGACTAACGGTCACCTACCCGTTCTGGAAGCCTGGACAGATTTATGACGTCTTCATAGGCAAGGACAGGGACGCCCCATATCAAGAGGAGGCGAGAATCGCCGTCATTCATACGTCTGTGTTGACCGGGAAAACAGAGCTGAAGTCGTACACAGTCCAAACCAAAGTGGATCATAGCGGCATGATGTCCTTCCCGGACATTTTTATGTCTCTCATCGCGCTTCCGGAAATGTTGTTTGTCACTTTTCTGTACTGAGAGGCACTTTTTGGTTTCGTGTGGAATTTAAACACTTCATTGTGGATGTAACAGTTGTTGTGGTTGTCATACACAACACAAAGAGCTGTTGTGCGTAATTCGTAATGTAAATACAGTAGTGGCCAAAAGTACGGTGGCTGAGAGAGCTCAACGCGCTGCAAATAAGAAAACGCATGCAAATAAAAAAAGTACATGCAAAAAAAAAAAAAAAACATGCAAATAAAAAAACACATGCAAATAAAAAAAATACATGCAAATAAAAAAACACATGCAAATAAAAAAAAACACATGCAAATAAAAAAAACACACGCAAATAAAAACATCTACTTAGATACATTTCAAACAACAATATCTTTCTGTCAGAATCAAACATTATGATACAAAAACACATGCAAATAAAAAAAGCATATGCAAATAAAAAAACACATGCAAATAAAAAACAACTTGCAAATAAAAAAGCACATGCAAATAAAAACACATGCAAATAAAAAAGTACATGCAAATAAAAACAACACATGTAAATAAAAAAAACACATGCAGATAAAAAAACACATGCAAATAAAAACACATGCAAATAAAAAAAGCACATGCAAATAAAAAAAACACATGCAAATAAAAAAAGCACATGCAAATAAAAAAACACATGCAAATAAAAAAATACATGCAAATAAAAAAAACACATGCAAATAAAAAAACACATGCAAATAAAAAAAAAACACATGCAAATAAAAAAACACATGCAAATAAAAACATCTACTTATATACATTTCAAACAACAATATCTTTCTGTCAGAATCAAACATTATGATACAAAAACACATGCAAATAAAAAAAGCATATGCAAATAAAAAAACACATGCAAATAAAAAACAACTTGCAAATAAAAAAGCACATGCAAATAAAAACACATGCAAATAAAAAAGTACATGCAAATAAAAACAACACATGTAAATAAAAAAACACATGCAGATAAAAAACACAAGCAAATAAAAAACACATGCAAATAAAAAAAGCACATGCAAATAAAAAAAACACATGCAAATAAAAAAAGCACATGCAAATAAAAAACATATGCAAATAAAAAAACACATGCAAATAAAAAACACATGCAAATTAAAAAAACACATGCAAATAAATAAAACAAATGCAAATGAAAAAGCACATGTAAATAAAAAACACATGTAAATAAAAAAACACATGCAAATAAAAAAAAAAAACGTGATTATCAGTTTGACAACACATGTGCTGCAAATCCTCAACACAAGCAAACACAAAAACCCACTGCATATACAAAAACGTGCTGCATATACAAAAATGCGCTACATATACAAAAAAGCGCAAATGTTTCAAAGTGGACCCCAAAAAGTGACGGACCCTGCTTGACAACAGCACAAGCTAAAAATTATTAAAATATATTATGTAGGCATTAACTCCATGTAATGTGTTTCACTAACAGAAAAGTGTTTTAATATGTGGCATTGTTGTTCACTCATTCAACTTTAAGAGATGATCATTTAGTGGATGATTTAAAAATATTCGTTGATCATCTGTAGCGTATTAATGTGACGTCATCGTAACGGCCGCCTGAGGCGCTCGACGACCACGTCATCTGTGAGCGTGAGCTTTCAGCAAACTGAAAACCACTTATTAAAAATAATAAATACCTGAAATAATGTACAGTTGTTTATTTTTGTTTGCAGTTTTTATAGTATTTAATGATTGTGAACACATTGTGCACTCAAATGCCGTACACTATATAGGGATCAGTGAATGAGTGAAGGGGGAGTTGAACTGGTTTTGGACCGTCACTTTTTGGGGTCCCCCTTGAAACATTTCTGTTGTGGTTTGTGCTCTTTGCAGCGCTTTTTGTATCTGCAGCGCGTTTTTGTGTTTGCATGTGTTGTGAGGATTTGCAGCACATGTGTTGTCAAACTGATGATCACGTTTTTTTTTTTTTTTGCATGTGTTTTTTTTATTTGCATGTGTTTTCTTATTTGCAGCGCTTTGAGCTCTCTCGGCCACCGTACAAAAGTGATGTCTAGTGGGATATTTGTTTTTAATGTCCCCACAAGTTCGATTAAACCAGCAGAATATGTTATATTTTTAAAAATACTTTCCATATGAGGGAAGAACAAAACATAAAGCTTGGTTAATGTATTTATCTGACAAAATTATTTGGCAGTTATACAGTTATAGGATTTCTTTTACGTAAAAAAATTCATAGAAAAACAAAAAGCTCACAGGAAAAAACATGCATTGACTACAACATAATCGGGTATTATTATTTTGTTGGTTCTCTTATGTTTTTGCATAATTCATAATTCCTTTGTATGACAGCCTGGCCAAAAATGATGTTTCACTGTGTTATTATTACAAATAAAACAAGTAACTCCAAGCACATGTACGCGATATGCGTACAAAATCAAATTTTGAATAATATTTCAATAAAGAGTGAAGATGTCAATTTTCTTAGCCCAGAAATCACTTTTGGCCGCTACTGTACATAATATACAAAAAATGCTGGTTGGGTTGAAAATGGACAAACCCAGAGAATGGGTTAATTTGACCCAGCGGTTGGGTTAAATGTTTGCTCAGCAGCAGTTTTATTTAACTCAACTAGTGTTTAAAAATCACTATATGGCTGGATTAAAATGAACCCAAAATAGGGTGGAAATTAAAAATGGAAACAACAATAATCAAAAGGTGATGATTTATTAATAAGCGATTTAATAAATGTTTATTGTTTATTAATTATTAAATAAACTTTTTAATAAATTATACATATTAATAAATGTTATGAATTTTGGGTTCATTTTACAGTAATTTTTAAACAACAGTAGGTTGGGTTAAAACAACTCATTCTCTGGGTTTCTCAATTTTCAACCCAACTTGGGTTGTTTTTAACACAGCGTACAATTTTATCTACTTACATACATTTCAAACAACAATATCTTTCTGTCAGAATCAAACATTATGATAAAAAACAGGAACAAATTCATTTCCACTTTAGGCTTTGCACATTTTGTGACTTGCACATGCGCTGCTGTTTCATTGAGGGTTTAATACTGTATGATGATTTGTATTTACAATAATTATGAAACAGAATAATATTGTAATTTAAAAAAAAATGAATTTATATAAAAAATGCTAAAGAGTCCCGGTAGGTATCATTTGAAATCTGACCCAGGCTCATTGGAAAAACGTTTCTCTGGTGACATTTCTGCTGAACGATATTACGTTGCTTCTTGCGTGTTTTGTGATGTCATCCAAGATGTTTATGTCTTTCTTTTTTCAGTCGAAAAGAAATTAAGGAAATTAAGGATTTTTCTCCGTATAGTGGACTTCACTGGGGTTCAACGGGTTCAAATGTCAGTTTCAGTGCAGCTTCAAAGACTCTCAATGATCCCAGATGAGGAATAAGAGTCTGATCTAGAGAAACGATAGGTCATTTTCTAAAAAAAAATAAACATTTATATACTTTTTGGCCAGTGCCAGTACCACACATGTGATGGAACTTGTTGTGGATGACTGAAAAAAAATGTAAACATGCTAGTCTTTCTGTCATTCATATTGTGGCAAAATCACAATTTAATACCAGGTGTAAACATGGGCTAAGGTGCGTGAGAAGCAGGAAATTCCTCACCCCCCTCCCCCTGGGCTTTCTGTTTCTTCCAGACCATCACACTGGAAGGTAAAGTGTGTGTGGTTGTGGGTCAGGAAATGTAATGAAATACAAGTAACTTAGTGACGTATTTAAAATACAAAATTTGAGTGACTGTATTTCATTTTAAATGGGTGGTAATCAGATTACAGTTCCATCTGAAAAGTGTTTTAGATTACCAAAGTGATTACTTTGAGTTTTAATGTCATTTAAACAGCGATTGGTGATTCTCTGACTCTGACCGTCTGAAAAAGACGAGTTCAGTTTCATCAACATTTAATACTTTTAAGAGGATCATAAAAATGTTGTTATTTTTATTTAGTTCTGTCCTGAACAAGACAAAATGACTGAATTTATACAAAAACTGTCGACTGAACTGTCCTGTCATGACCTGATGATCCACGACTGTTTTCATGTTTTGTGAGTCATTTTATAATTCACTCGTCACTGCAACCATTTGCAATTGAGAGAACGTGCAATACTGATTTTTGTCTTGCAATTGTGAATTTAGTATGGGAATTTATATCTCATAATTCTGACTTTTCTCAATATTGTGAGTTTATATCTCATAATTCTGACTTTATAACTCGCAATTGCAACTTTATATCACACAATTCTGAGGGAAAAAGTCAGAATTGTGAGATAAAAACTCTCAATGACCTTTTTTGTGTTTGTTTCACACTTATTAGTATTCCAAAGTATTCTAAAGTATTTAGATGAAGTTACTAAACTTGAGTAATGTAACGAAATACGTTACAAATGACTTTTTAAAGCATGTATTTTGTAATCTGTAGTGAAATACATTTTAAAAGGAACCCACCCAGCCCTGATGATAGTATTGCAGGCATACCAAGTCAAACCTGTTCAGAGACAGACCAGGGGTAGGATTGACGCCTGACGGGGGTGCTGAACTGCATGGGACCACAGACAGTCATTCGATGGTGCCCACCTGAGGCTTACTCTGTTGGGAATGATTTCTCCTTGATGCCTGATCTCAGCCTCTGGACTCTTTGGGGCAGTGGTGTGGAGATTCAAAGAGACAAGAACGCAGTCTTCCAAACCGTCCGGAAAAAAAACTGGAGACAGGGTCAGAAAGCCAGTGTGGCTGTATTTACAGCATTTTGTTATTTATCCAGTTCCTCTGATCCGTGTCATGCCTAACTGTTATAAATTCACTGTAAACCACGGCTTTAATTTAGTGAACAACATGAGCATTTGTTGCAACATAAACTGAATAAGCAATTATTGATGACAATTCTAGCTATAGTGTTCATTTCAACTGAAAACTGCAGTTAGTTGTATGTACAGGCAATGCATGTTTGAAAAAATGTAGGTGGAAGGTGTTTTTTTTTTTTTTTGTAGATGTAGGTGTTTTTTTTTTAGCATAATAGATTATGCAATATATGACATTTGATGATTTTATAAAATTTTAGGCACGAAATATAGGAGTGATTCTTACTAGATTTTGCACTTCAAAAAGTTAACAGAAATTCCTTCCAATACCTTATTGAAAGAATTTAAAAACAATTTTGCCAAAAGCTCCACTTGCTCCATTAGAGCACACGACACGAATGAAATCAGGAGATCCGTGATAAATTCGGCTCTCCTTTGGATATTGTGGTAACAATTTACAAAATAACTCTTGCCGTAGGAGCTTTTCAGATTGAAATATTTTCTCAGAGAGAATTTCAGTGCTTCAGGGAAATTGACATCATTTCCTGTATCTTCCATAGTTGTGGGAGATAATTCCACCAATTTAAAAACAAAGTAAGGTACAGTCACAAAATTGATTTGTGGACACATATTTCGTTAAGATAAAAGATATTTTTGAACAATTTATAGTCGTAGAATTAGGAAAGTGACTATTTAGAGCTTTTATAAATAAAATAAATGAAATATTACCATTAAAAAAAGTAAAATATTTTGATTTCACAATGATACATGACGGTAAAAATACACTGACTAATTGACCCTTCGCAGGCAGTTTGATTGACAGGCGATCTGACCAATCATAACCCCGAATCCGCCATTGAACTTGAATCACGTCTTGAAACAACATTCCTTCTGATGTTCATTCATGTTTATTTGATGCTATAAATGAACTAGTATGAAGAGATGATCGAGGAGCGACAGCGACACATTAAACACACACTAGACGCTATTTATTGATTAATCTTCTTTAAAAAAAATTCAACTTGAAAGATGCCCTTCTTCTTATAAGTCCGACGTCTGGCAGCATTTTCGTTTTATAGACACGCGGCAGGACGACGGTAAAAAAATACAGACAATTATGTGTAAACACGGTAAAACAAGCCTGCCATACACAATGTCAAACACTTTGAATATCATGAGCCATTTAGGCTTTAATTTGTTAATGTTTTTTGTTCAATTTGTTCATGTTTTTTTTTTTTTTTTTTTTTTTTTTAAATATATCTTGTGACGAGCAGGGCGAGCGAGAGCCGTGAGGCAATGGCGCGAGGCCGGTGATTCGAGAGATAATGAGCGTCAGCTGCTCGGCGCACCGGTCTCGAATCTCTCATGGAGGAGCTCCGGAACCATAAAAGAGGAGCGACGACAGTGAAGGACGAGAGAGGACCAGGTCTGGACTTTATGTTGTGTTTTATTTTGTTTGTGTGGGCGGCAGCCGCCGTGAGGAACTGCTGCCCTTCTACTTTGTTTTATTGTTGGTTTATTTATTTATTAAAGTTGCTGAATGTTCGCCGGTTCCCGCCTCCTTCTTCCCGTTCTTAAGAACTTTGTTACATATATTTTTCGAATTTCAGTTTCGTTTTTAAAATTTTGTTCAAAACATCGAGATACGTGACCTGTGCATATCGTTACACCCCTACTTTTTACGGAAAACTTATGATCCATGTCAATGAGCAACAAATTAAATCAATCAAAAATATAATCATTTGAAAAAAGCATTAAAAATGACTTTTGGACACGAAATGTACTTGCAATTATAGAATCACCCCCCAAAAAAGTTATTTCAGCCATTAGAAACTTCAGGGTCCAGTACAGTACAATATCAGAATTTTCAATGAGTGGACGACTCACCTATTTAAAATAATACAGGCTACTTATATGTCTGGATAATATGAGTGTCCATCACGTAAAAGTATTAATCTTTTCCTTAACGGTAAAGCTTTTATTTAAAGCTGCTTCGTGCACCTCCAGCTAATGAAATCTCAGAACTTTCAGCCACAAGGTGTCAGTAATGCTCTATGTGATGTGATGGATTTCTATTTCAACTCAAAGCAGATGCTGGTTGATTAGATGAGAGGTCAGGGAAAGTGTTAGGTTAGAAACATGTTTTGGATTTAGGATGTTCTCACAGAGAAAAAGCTGTTACTGGGACGGTGCCTTTCAAGGGACACGTCTACATATGTTTATATACTATAGAGTGGATATTAGAACCTCAAAGGTATATATTAGTACCTAAATGGCACATATTAGAACTTTTTTATCTGAGAAGATATCATAATAACCTGGAGTGATATAAAGTCCAGATAGTGACAGTAGTTTTTATGTTTATCTGTTTGACTTTTCCACGACTTTCGCAGTCCTTCAAAATTGAGGACTTCATTTCTAAGAGCGGTGCAATATTTTACTGCTCAGTATCATATAAAAATAGAAGTACAATAGAAATTTCCATGACTTTTTTAAGATGTGTTTATTTCCAGGGCTGGGTGGGTTATTTTTAAAATGTATTTCACTACAGATTACAAAACACATGCTTTAAAAAGTCATTTGTAACATATTTCGTTACATTACTCAAGTTTAGTGACTTCATCTAAATACTTTAGAATACTTTGGAATACTAATAAGTGTGGAACAAACACAAAAAAGGTCATTGAGAGTTTTTATCTCACAATTCTGACTTTTTCCCTCAGAATTGTGTGATATAAAGTTGCAATTGCCAGTTATAAAGTCAGAATTTCAAATATATAAACTGACAATATTGAGAAAAGTCAGAATTATGAGATATAAACTCACAATATTGAGAAAAGTCATTTAACTCGCATACTAAATTCACTTTTAAATTCACTCTAAAACACTTTTCAGATGTAACTGTAATCTGATTACCACCCATTTAAAATATAACTGTAATGAAATACAGTCACTCAAATTTTGTATTTTAAATACGTCACTAAGTTCTCCCCAACCCTGTTAATTTCCAGAATCACATAATATTTCCACGTTTCACCTCGAGAAGCCTGATTTTAGAGGATTTTACCAAAATGACATTCTTCAGAAGATCTCCCCATGAAAGGTCGGAATATTTCAACCCGTCGCGAGAAGTCGCAGCATTTGAAACAAACTGACGTTACAGATTGGATGAATAAAATACTAAAGCGCTTCCCAAATACAGTCTGATCCCGTCAGCGTAGGGTAAACAGAGGCTTGTTTTACAGATCAGGGTCAAAAGGTCAGGGTGGGCCGGATCGCATCACTTTCATGACGGCAGATGTTGGCATTTACAATTAATAATCTACCCAGGGAATTGCATTTCCCAACTCAAAACGCACATCTTGCAATTAATAGAGACCAATTAGCGAATGCAGAACTTGCAGGAAGAATCACACAATCGAAAGCTGTGCCCCCCCCCCCCGAACGCACGTCTCGTTTTGCATCTCAAAAACATCCAGCGTATGGATATCAAACAACTCCGCACCTGCTGAAAGACTAGGCGTTCGATGACAAATGACAAATCAAGGCTGTGTTTCGAGCTGATTGCCGGGTGAACTCTCGCTGATATAGTTGACCTCACTAATGGGTGCCAACCAGTTGAATAGGGGCGGGAAAGCACAGATTGCTCCAGTGCTTCGAACCGAACCCGCACGCATGGCTTTTATTTATTCACTCTTTTTTTTTTTTTTTTTTTTTTTTTTTTGTTGCACGAAAGCCTGGGAAGTCTATAAAACGAGCCTTACCGGCAGTTTACCACTAAAACATTTTTATAATCAGCCTTTATTGTTCATTCGCTCCTTGTGGGAGATGCGCCCATGTTCATTTTTAAAAGGGCAAATCAACCATAATTCAGTTTATAAACTGCGGCGGGGCCGGCGCATGCATGGATGAATATTCATGAGGCTTCCTGAAGCTGCCACTGCACGGTGATTCATTAGGCATATGTAAATATCACTCACTTTAATTGCCCCTAAACTGACTCAACATAATGTTGTCATTAGCAAATTATTACTTATTTGTCTTACTAATCGTACAGTATGGCACAAATGCAGCGTCTCGACATATATGATTACAATTATAAACCTCTTCCTCAGTGGCTGCCCGTATGATGTGTGCCGTCCTCACTCCTGAGATGGATTGTGGGTAAAGTCTGGGCTGTGGGCGGTAATGAGTTAGCGAGGTGTTTAGAGATGTGCGACAATTAAACAAACGGCCGCTTTTGTGGGTTTAGGCTCACGGTGGGCTGCTGTCTCCGGCTTCGTTTTTCACGTCCTGTCACTGCATGCGAGTGAGAAATCACCAGGATTATTATTATTATTATTATGACGGTCCCTTACAGAATATAACCGAGGCACTTTTTCAGAGAAACGGTTGTCATAATCGGAAGTCCTTTGAGGTTTAGAAAAGACAGAATAGAGTGATGACAAACACAATGGTCCGATCAGCAACGAGAGATGGACTCATATTTCACGGGAGGACAGTTAAAAACTTTGCAGATTTAACTCATAGACGTTTTCTAGACATTAGGGAAATTCTAGCCGATACCGATAACCGATAATTCTTTATATCTGAAGGCCGATAACGGCATATTGGCTGATAAATATAAAATCCAAATTTTTGTATCATTTCTGAGAGCCTGATTACTGTCTCGCACAGTTATGATGTTCTCATTGTACGTGTTTTATGTTCCTTTTTGAAGTAATTTTTTTAAATCATCACAATGGACAGTGAGTGTCTCAGCTGAAGGAAATAATTCATTATTTATCTGCTTTAATATATCGGCCAAATTTTCTTATCGGGCCGATAATGATAACACTAAAAATAAAGAAATATCGGCCGATACCGATATTGTAGCCGATATTCCCTACTAGGAATATTCTAATTCGAACTGATTTTTGATTTATGTGTTGTGTTAATAAAAAATTAAATATAATAAGATTACATTATTTCACTTGCATGTAGTTGAGGAGAAATTGAATTTTTAATAATAATAATAATAATAATGATAATCAGACTTTACAATTTATACAAGTTGCTGAAATTACAATTTCTTAAAGATGATCATTTTGTCCTTTTCTTTTATAGACGACACAGTTATAAAATTCCATTGCAAAATGTAAATAAGCAGAATAATCTGTAGAGTTTGCACTGATTTCTTTATGGTCGTGATTTATGAAACACAGAGGGAAAAAAAGACAACGTGAATTGTGACGAAGGCTGTCAGACGCTAACCTTCTGTATATACATTGAAATACATTCAGTTTTGGGCGAAAAGTCATTTTAATGGGCGGGAATAAATTCTATTTGTATTTGGCTATCATGAAATTGCGATTCCTAACCCTTCCGTTCAGTCTACGTGGTGAAGACTATATATGTTATGTTTTTTCCTAAGATAATAATGCGCAGATATAGTTTTTTTCTTCTCTATTTTACAATGTTTCAGATCTGCACTAGCTTGTGTTCTAAATTAATCTATTATAGATTATACATATAAAAACTAGTCTATTGCAAATATTGAATCTTTTAATCAATTAAAAGCTGATAAATGAGGTTTTATCGCTGTAATGCATTTTATTGGTTACAATTAAATGCTCGGAACATAATTTTAAGCGCTGCCAATGACCAATTATCGGAAAGGCTCACACTATATCCCATATTATTCACTCACAAAGTACGGTTTATATAATTTCACACATACGTATATAAACCTAAGCCAAATGTTTTCATCTCTTTTGTTTCCAAATTGTGATCGTCAGAATAATCTTGACTAGTATTTGCATTTTTGTAGATTGTAGTTCTTTCAGAAGAACTGAACCGACAGAACTTGAAGGTAATTAGACGCTCTCATCTGTCACAGCCTCTCACCACAGGACTGTTTAGTAGTCAAAGCATGATTGAAGGTTCACGGTAACAAGCCTTCCACTGACCCCACCAGACACCCAAACTCATAATTGGTGCTGATTTGATTGATTCTTGGGGGAATTCATTTGGACTGCACTTGTTGAGAACGATTTGGCTTATTCCTCAGCAGTTGTTTTACTATACACCTCCTCTTCTCCATCTAACTCACCATGTTCCTTATTTAGTGTACAACCTTACAATTTGTGTGTTTACACTGTAATGAGTTGCTGTAAAAATTACAGCAATATTTTACAGCAGATGGCTGTATTCTTAATAATACAGCATATTGCTGTAAACTGCAATGCATTCTGGGGGGCGTGGCGGTTTGACTCAAAATTACAGGATATTACTGTAAATTTCAAGCATTGTAGGATTTTCAACTGGTAGCAGCAAGAGAGTGTTAATCAAAGAATACAGTAAAATTCTGTAAATTAAATTATAGTAATGGTACTGTAAAAATTACAGTAACTGGCTGGCAACCCTGCTGCCAGTATTATACCGTAAAATTTACAGGTTTTATAGGCCCCACTTCATACAAACAAAGTAGGTAACACTTTACAATAAGGTCCAATTGACTAATGTTAGTTAATGCATTAATTAACATTAACAAACAATGAGCAAATAGATTTGTTACACAGTTTGTTTCTGTTTAGGGTGAGTTTGCTGTGTGTTTCAGGGTACGGTTACATGACAACGACGAACTAAATCGGAAAAGTTTGTGTTTTTCGAGTACAGACAGCAACGTTGTCAAAATGATCACCAAAACGACTTAAAACGCTGTATTCTGCTGTCATCCCAATGCTGTTCACCATTTCTCACACCCGTAAGACTTTCGTTAAACATATTTTTGTTGAAATCTGAGAGGTAAATGAGCTATTTAATCACCACTTTCAAGGTACTAAAGACATTGACAAAACAGTCGACGTGACTGCAGTGGTTCAACCTTGATGTTCTGAAAAACAAAACAAAAAAAGGCCCTAAAAAGTATTAAAATGTCTTAAATTCAGATTTGATGGGTCTTCTACTTTTGGTCACGTTACCACTAAACTTTCTCCAGTCTGACGGAACACTGTTAAAAAAATTACTGTAAATTTTACAGTATAATACTGGCAGTAGGGTTGCCAGCAAGTTACTGTAAAATTTACAGTAGTGTTACTGTAATTTAATTTACGGAATTTCCCTGTATTCTCTGATTACAGTAAATAACTGTATTTTTTTTAAATGACGAAGGGTCAATTTACAGCAATATTCTGTAAATTTGAGTCAAACCAACACGTGACCCCAGAATGCATTGCAGTTTACAGCAATATGCTGTATTATTAAAAAACAGCGAGTGGCTGTAAAATAATGCTGTAATCTTTACAGCAATTCATTACAGTGAACAAACTTCAAGGACAAAAAATAACCAGTGAAACATGGAAATGATTAAATTCAGCGTAAACGGCGACAGATACTGGATAGTGTATTTGGTAACGCTGTTGAGGTTCGCGCTACCGTGTGAGAGACTTTCGTGGAGAAATCAAAACAATTGAGCTTAATGGCACACAAAAAATTCTAAATGTTGAGTTTTTTTCTTTATGGTATGATAAAATTAAGTAACAACGTAACTGGAGCTATTTTGCCGCATATTCTCATTGCGCATGTTACATTGATTTTATTCAAGTAATTTTCAGCTTGGACACAATATTGACTCTTTTGTTCTTTTTCACCAATGAAAATAGTCAAAAATCACAGCAGAACTGCGGTGTTTCTTACTGAATGATTGTTTTGAATGAATCGGTTGAATGAATGATTCAATGACTCACTCGTTAAGTGACTTTAGTTTCTTGTTTAAAAGTATGCATTACATTTTTCCCCAACATTTCTTTATTTGTATGTTCAAAGTGTATTTAAAATATTAATCTCATGACATTATATGTTGCAATCGTAATGTTGGTGTGTAAAAGGTGTCCAAATGTCGACACCCTGATTAAACTAGAGGTATCTATAGATATAAACATGTCTGAAAGATCAGCAGCTCTTCACTGAGAAAGAAAGACGTACTTTTGCTTTGAGTGACGCAACAGCAAAGTAAATCGATTTCGCACAGGAAAACTTTACAATAAGGTTTCATTAGTTAACATGAACTAAGAATGAACAATACCTCTTTAATTTCAACATTTACTAATATATTGTTAAAATCAAAAGTTTTATTTGTAAACATTAGTTCATGCACTGTGAACACGACTGTTTTATTTTAGCAAGCGTTAACAGTGATTAATACATACTTATACTTAAATCACTAACTAAATGAATTTTCATTGCAAAATTGCAAAATTTCACAAACAATTACACAGAAATGGTAAGCAACACAAGTAGAAACACTAAAACAATGTATTTTCTTTATAAAACAATTTTTGTTTTATTTACAACTTTGAAGAATCAGTGTATCCTTTGTCGTTCTCTAAATCGCTCTGTCTTGTACATGCAGTTTTTTTTTTTACAACCTCACAATTAAGCTGTTTAGAGTTCTTTATGGTGCCAGTTGTGCTCCGTACAACAAGCATGACAAAACAGGACCTAAAAAAAAGAAAAGAAAAGTGAAAGGCTGGAGTAAGACAGGGTGGAAAGCTAATAAAGTAATGTGATGGATGGCTCTTTCTCCCCGAAGGTTTCCACACCATGTAAATTGGCCCCGACAATGCATTATGGATAAGGCGTTTGAGATTATAGCTTGTTAATGTGTTTCCCCCTCCTCTGTTCTCTTGGCCCCTCTGCTTGTGTGCAGGCAGGGACATGGCCACCTCATTGTCGGGGCATGCGGGTCTTTAGGTGCAGATGGGGAGGTTTGGGGGGGGTCCTGTGCTGCAATCTGCCAGGCACTACAGCAGCAGTGTGTGTGTGTGTGTGTATGCTGTAGAGGCCGAGCTGACAAGCAGTCAGCAGGGGACGGGACTGCAGCCATATGCCTCTGCATCACCCCTCCCTCAAGAAGAGCCAGTGCCGTCCGTGTATCCTCGTGTCCTCAGAGACTGCAGGCCATCTGTTTGGGGCTGAGGCTTTCTTACAGCCCACGATGGGTGTGAAGTGGGACTGAGGATGTTCTGGCCTCCATAAAGAATGGATGGATGGTGTCTTAAAAATTACGGCGGGTCATGTGCATCGTTGTCTTCCTAAAATGCTTCATTCAGCAGCATCAGCACTTCATCTATGCCTATGCTGCGTTCATAAAGTTACTTTTAAAAATAATTCGTTACAATATTGCATTACTCCCTAAAAAAGTGACTAATTAAGTTACTTTGTGATGATGAATTACTTTTGAGTTACTTTTTCTCACCTGGCAAACTCTCGCTCTCTTCCAGGCCGTTTAACGTAGTAATGCATTTAACAAAATAGCCTATAACATACACCTTCTTTTTCTTTTATAAATACACTTAGACTATGTGAACTGTGCTGGCAAAATGAGTGCGAACAGGCAAAACAAGTGAAAAATTTCTTTCACAAAAACGAATTCATCAAGTTCATCTAGCGATCCAAATTCTCCAAATGGCGTTTCCTCTCAGCACATGTTTGGTATCATTTTAAAGCGCAGCAATCCAACTTTGTGAATATTCAAAGCGAATTCTCGATGGCATGAGTCTGAAGCAACGAACTGTGTTTCAAACTCATGCTGAGGAAAACAAAACGATCTTACTCGACAGCGCGTGATCCTGACATACAGTGCATCCGGAAAGTATTCACAGCGTTTCACTTTTTCCATATTTTATGTTACAGCCTTATTCCAAAAGGGATTAAATACATTATTTTCCTCAATTCTACAAACAATATCCCATAATGATAACGTGAAAAAAAATTGTTTGAAATCTTTGCAAATTTATTAAAAAATTTAAAAACCTTTGCCATGACACTCAAAATTGAGCTCAAGTGCTTCCTGTTTCCACTGATCACCCTTGAGATGTTTCTACAACTTGACTGGAGTCCACCTGTGGTAAATTCAGTGGATCGGACATGATTTGGAAAGGCACACACCTGTCTATATAAGGTCCCACAGTTAACAGTGCACAAACCAAGCCATGAAGTCCAAGGAATTGTCTGTAGATCTCCGAGACAAGATCGTATCGAGGCACAGAATCATTTCTGCAGCATTGAAGTTCCCAATGAGCCTCCATTATCCGTAAATGGAAGACGTTTGGAACCACCAGGAGTCTTCCTAGAGCGGGTCGCCCAGCCAAACTGAGCGATCGGGGGAGAAGAGCCTCAGTCAGGGTGGTGACCAAGAGCCCATTGGTCACTCTGACAGAGCTCCAGCGATTCAATGTGGAGAAAGGAGAACCTTCTAGAAGAACAACCATCTCTGCAGCTCTCCACCAATCAGTCCTAAGGTAGAGTGGCCAGACGGAAGCCACTCCTCAGTAAAAGGCACATGACAGTCCGTCTGGAGGACTCTCACACCATGAGAAACACAATTCTCTGGTCCGATGAAATGGCCTGAATAGCACCATGTCTGGAGGAAACCAGGCACCGCTCATCACCTGACCTATACCATCCCAACAGTGAAGCATGGTGGTGGCAGCATCATGGTGTGAGATATTTTTTCAGCAGCAGGAACTGGGAGACTAGTCAGGATCGAGGGAAAGATGAAAGCAGCAATGTACAGAGACATCCTTGATGACAAGATCTCCAGAGCGCTCTGGACCTCAGACTGGGGCGAAGGTTCATCTTCCAACAGGACAGCGACCCTCAGCACACAGCCAAGATAACAGAGCAGAGGCTACAGGACAACTCTGGGAATGTCCTTGAGTGGCCCAGCCAGAGCCCAGACTTGAACATCTCTGGAGAGATCTGAAAATGGCCAACGCTCACCATCAACCTGATGGAGCTTGAGAGGTCCTGCAGAAAAGAATGGAAGAAACTGCCCAAAAAGAGGTGTGCCAAGCTTGTAGCATCATTCTCAAAAACACTTGAGGCTGTAATTGGTGCCGAAGGTGCTTCAACAAAGTATCGAGCAAAGACTGTGAATGCTGATGTACATGTGATTTTCTTGTTTTTTACATTTAATAAATATGCAAAGATTTCAAACAAACTTCTTTCACGTTATCATTATGGGGTATTGTTGGTAGAATTTTGAGGAAAATAATAAATTTAATCCCTTTTGGAAGAAGGCCGTAACAGAACAAAATGTGGAAAAAGTGAAGCGCTGTGAATATTTTCAGGATGCACTGTACACATATAAATTAGTATTTCAAAATATCTGTCTTAGCGAGATTTCACGCGAACATTATCCGCTATGTCTGAAAGTCCCCCTGTTGCCAATCATTTTATCCCTTAAAACTCATCTTTGATCACAAAAATTACATATTTAAAAAAAAAAAAAAATTTTTCTTACTGTGAAAGAAAAAAATCTTCATGCCTTAAAATGTACGTGGATCTATGAATACATTGACATGATTGGTTACAAATTTAGTTTGTGGCATAAGAAACAGCAGTGTGTTTGTGTTTTGAGACTGGACAACTCTTTGTTGGAGATAATCTGTTTTTACAGAGAATTTGAATTTAGTAGTTTGAAAAATGTTTAAGCAAATGAATTAAACTGAAGTAACTGAATTACTATACTCAAATATTAATGTGTAAATTTATAAAGTAACTGTTACTTTACTCATCACATTAAATAAGTAATCCGATTACGAAGTGAAAGTTACTTGTAACTCCAAACACCGGATCATAATGAAGGAACAGGGAATTGCTTTTTTCATAATGCATTTGCCCCACAGGAGATTGAAAATGTCCTGTTGTAATGTAAAGTGTTCTTACACTTTTTGACCAATGACTCTTTCAGTTATTTATGATTATTGAACAAGGATTCTTACATTTTGATTCAATAATGAACTCAACAGTCCTTCACAAATTTAACATAACACTTGCAAGATTTAGTCTACATGATGAAATATTTGACATATTTAGAATTGGATGTTTATTTAAAATACACTTCTAATTGCAAAAAAGATCAAAGCTGTTATTCTTTCTTTATAATGTCAAATCTGTTAATAATGATAATAATATATTAAAATATCTTTCAACATGTAATCAATTTAAACAACTCATTCTGACACATATGATCTTTTATTGCACAAATTGTACAACGAAATTAAAGTGCAAGAGATTTGCATAAAAAATAAATGTTAGAAAAATTACAAAGTAAATTTTAAATTTCAGTAAGAAGTTTAGAATGATTTTTTTGAAAGTCTCTTCTGCAATCCAAGGCTGCATTTACGTCATCAGAAAAAACAGTAAAACCAATAATATTGTGAAATAGTATTACAGATTTCAAGAACTTTTTTCTTGTAATTTACTCCTGCTGAATTTGTAATCATAAATCATTCGAACACTACTGTATCTATCAACAGGAGCAATTAAAAGTTGTTTTTAAGCTTCTTGAAGTTTCTGATTCATCCATTGTCATAAACTGTTATTAAAATGATGACTATTAGACTGTTCCAACCTCGCCTGACGCTTCCAGCTAATGTTCAGGACGGTGTTGATTTGATGAAATTGGTGCGCCATATGCTAGCAAAGCCAGACACCTTCATTTGCCCAAACAACCTTACTGCAGGTCTTAACGGCGACATAATTTTGGCTTGTTTATCTAATGCGTCTGTTAATGTAATTTATAGCATTTTCACGCCTCGTGCAGCGCCAGCGCATGCTAAGGAGAAAGGCATAAGATATGCTAATGTCTTTGTCAGCCCAACTTTGCCGCAGTAAAACAAAACATTTGCATTTGATAGAGCACGTAATAAAGTGGGCATTAGCATTTTAAATGCGTGCAAATAAAAATATGGGGGGAAAAAAGCTATTCGGACTGTTGGCAAATTAAATACACAGCTACATGGCATAATCATATTGCTTACATTAAAGAGCTTGGAAAGTTTGGATTTCTTTATCCGTCAGTCTGTTATTCTCCGTCAATACTGTAATATAATAGGTGGACAATGGGGACATGTCTGGCTATTTTTGCCGAGGCCAGTGTATTTATATTTTGCTGCATGGTTGCTGTGCAGATGTGAAATATGAGTGAACAATAAGCTGCTATTGAATCTCAATTGTATCAGCAAAGTGGCTTAAAGGCCATGAAACTGCAGCCAATCAACAGGACATGAATTTGCAAATGGTGAAACTATTTTATGATTGCATTACATGTCACATACCCTCCCAATGACAATATAAAATAATCATAGCATATGCAATGATTTTGCTGGTAATTTAAAATTAATCTGATTTGAATGTGCTTTTATTTGGCCTCAATGTGTCCTAAAGACCAGCATTAGACTTGCAATAGTTTCGCAGTCCTTTATGAGTGAATCAGTGTTACAGTTCCTGTCTCATTTCCCAGCTTGTGTTTAAGGACTCTTATTTTGAAATGTATTTTTCTTCTTGCTGTTCTAGTTCCTGCTGCAACCCTAAGTTCTTATGGATTTATGAATAAATCTTCAAACATTACAAATCTTAAGATAATAAAGATAACATGATAACTTATGTTAACTCAACACTCCACTTTAACAGCTCTTCAACAGCGATTCCATAAATATACAGCGATGGAAGTTCAAACACGACATTCTAAAGATGGCTGTGCGCCTATTTGTTTCCACAGTTACCCTCATTAGTCTCCATAGCAACTCATTACCCACACCTGTTCCTTGTCTCTTGTGTATTTAAATCCCAGTGTCTGGTGTTGTCCTTGATGGATGTTACATGTGTGCTTGTTTCAGATCTGTTTTTGCCTGTGTCCGGAGTATTCTGTGTCTGACTGGATTTACTTTAGTTGTTTGTTTAAATAAATTTTGCTGCACCTTGATGCGCTGCAGTCACGACAGATGCTTTAACATCATATAACATTTATACTAAATCCAATTTATTCCCATGAATCCATTCAAACTTGGCAGAGTCAGTGATTCAATTCAAGATTAGTTTACACCATCATTCATAAATGATTTTAGTAAAAATCCTAAATGTGATGCCTTAAATTGATCAAATGTGACAGTTAAGACACATTTTAAAAAGAATCCGGAAGAAAATCACATTTTTCACAAAAAGTATCAAGCAGCACAACTATTTTCATCACTGGTAATAATCTGAAATGTTTCTTGATTCAGTGTCACGTGATCCTTCAGAAATCATTCTGATATGTTGATTATATTAGAATGATTTCTGAAGGATCATGTGACACTGAAGACTGGTGTAATGATGCTGAAAATTCAGCTTTGATCACAGGAATATATTACAGTTTAGTGGGTATTTTAGGGTATTAGGGTATTTTTGATTAAATAAATGCAGCCTTCGTGAGCAGAAGAGACTTCTTTCAGAAGATATATATATATATATATATATATATATATATATATATATATATATATATATATATATATATATAGAGCCTAGTTCTGTAGGCTACACAATCACGGGGAAGACTGCTGACTTGACAGTTGTCCAAAAGATGACCATTGACACCTTGCACAAGGAGGGCAAGACACAAAAGGTCATTGCAAAAGAGGCTGGCTGTTCACAGAGCTCTGTGTCCAAGCACATTAATAGAGAGGCGAAGGGAAGGAAAAGATGTGGTAGAAAAAAGGTGTGCAAGCAATAGGGATAGCCGCACCCTGGAGAGGATTGTGAAACAAAACCCATTCAAAAATGTGGGGGAGATTCACAAAGAGTGGACTGCAGCTGGAGTCAGTGCTTCAAGAGCCACTACGCACAGACGTATGCAAGACATGGGTTTCAGCTGTCGCATTCCTCGTGTCAAGCTACTCTTGGACAACAGACAGTGTCAGAAGCGTCTCGCCTGGGCTAAAGACAAAAAGGACTGGACAGCTGATGAGTGGTCCAAAGTTATGTTCTCTGATGAAAGTAAATGTTGCATTTCCTTTGGAAATCAGGGTCACAGAGTCTGGAGGAAGAGTGGAGAGGCACACAATCTACATTGCTTGAGGTCAAGTGTAAAGTTTCCACAGTTAGTGATGGTTTGGGGTGCCATGTCTTCTGCTGGTGTTGGTCCACTGTGTTTTCTGAGGTCCAAGGTCAACGCAGCCGTATACCAGGAAGTTTTAGAGCACTGGATGCTTCCTGCTGCTGACCGACTTTATGGAGATGCAGATTTCATTTTCCAACAGGACTTGGCCTGCATACAGTGCCAAAGCAACAGTACCTGGTTTAAGGACCATGGTATCCCTGTTCTTGATTGGCCAGCAAACTCGCCTGAGAAAATCTATGGGGTATTGTGAAGAGGAAGATGCGATATGCCAAACCCAACAATGCAGAAGAGCTGAAGGCCACTATCAGAGCAACCTGGGCTCTCATGACACCTGAGCAGAGCCACAGACTGATCGACTCCAGGCCGCATTGCTGCAGTAATTCAGGCAAAAGGAGCTCCAACTGAGTATTGAGTGCTGGACATGCTCATACTTTTCATGTTCATACTTTTCAGTTGGCCAAGATTTCTAAAAATCCTTTCTTTGTATTGGTCTTAAGTAATATTCTAATTTTCTGAGATACTGAATTAGGGATTTTCCTTAGTTGTCAGTTATAACCATCAAAATTAAAAGAAATACACGTTTGAAATATATCAGTCTGTGTGTAATGAATGCATATAATATACAAGTTTCACTTTTGAATGGAATTAGTGAAATAAATCAACTTTTTGATGATAATCTAATTATATGACCAGCACCTGTACACATTTTTTTGAAAGAAGTCTATATATGTTTGAAAAATATATATTTGTATTATATATATATATATATATATATATATATATATATATATATATATATATATATATTTGAAAGAATTCTCTTCCGCTCACCAAGGCTGCATTTATTTAATCAAAAATACAATAAAAACATAAATATTGTGAAATATGATTGTAATTTTAAATTGTTGTTGTCTATGTTAATTAAATATGGCAGTTTGTTATAAAATATTGTATAATGAAAAATATTACGTCATTGTTTATTTAGTGTAAACAAGTGTGGAGAACATATATGATTTTTTTCATCTAGTTTTTTTTTTTTTTTTTTTACACATTTAGGCCACTTTAGAGCAAATACATTATTTTATCTTTGTGGAAATCCGTGAAGTGTCCATATGCTAACAGCAAGATAACTAATACTATTAACTGACGAAGAGTGAGTTGTTCAGCCTGTCCTGCAGCGTCCTGCAGCCATGAGACGAACGGCTGCTATCTCATACAGATGGCATATTAAATTCCCCTTCTCTTCTCCTGCTGTTGTTGGCCAAACTTGTGCTGAAGTCACTAACACAGTCAGTATCTGTAGTCCTAGTGCAGCACAGAAAACAAGATCTGATGGAGACTAAATTCTCCGTTTTATGCTTATTTGGCAACACGTGTTCTGTTTATCCTTGTTGATTCTGACTGTTGTATTGTTTGCTTTAATTACAGCTATTTTGGATCTGGCTGACAAGCTCAGCATTTGTAGATGTTGTTTTCATTGCACAATGAATGTGTGTGTGTTCGGCTGAGGCATGCTGTCCATGCTCGTCCTATTACTATGGAAATAAGGCTGGCGTGACAGGTGGCTTTACAACCAACACAATTAACTTCCTCCATTAGCTGATGGGCCGACAAAACGCGGGGAGCCACTACATGCGCACAGACCCCGGGCCCGGGAGGCAATGACACCCTGTTTGCAGCTGCATATGAGAGGGGTGGAGAGGATCGCATCCCCCTCAATATCTCTAAATTACCCTACTTGCTGCTTCTCCGGGTTTCTCCTCTTTTTCCAACTCTTTACAGTCATTTGTAGCACAAGGGTTTTGATGGCCCTTTCAGAAGCTCTCTGCTTCTTTAAGAATTCAAATTGTTGATGCTAATTGTACACTGTAATTGCATGTATTGGTTGTCTTTAACAAATATTTTCAGTAATATATTAAGGAATTGACTCCGGGCAGTTGAAGTATTAGAAAAATACTGCACTGTACACTAATGCATTTTCGTACGCATTATATAGCAAACTATACGCATTTTAAATTAATATCATTCGTATATAATTTGGATAATCATTAACGGACAGTTTGGGGAGTCCAGATTTTGAGGGAAGACCCCATTTGCCTTGACTTTAATCCTAACCGATTATGAAATCTGGTTGAATCGCGCACGTAAGGAGAATCTTTATAAATCTTCTCTCACATCTCAAACATGCACACACTACAAGACTTAAAAAAACCAAAATCAAGATTTTATCACGATTATCATGATCTCATGCAGAAGTGGATGCAAACAAAATGGATATTGTTCTCCATTGGCTATTGTGAAAGAATTGACATAATCATAGTCATAATCTTCCTCCTAAATATCAAACATTTTTTATATTATCGGGTGGCAGATCATGTGAGCAGATCAGGAGGTTTAAGATTCGATCTTCACATTACCAGATAATCTGAGCTGAACATCAGAACCTGGATGAGATTTTTTTTCTCAAAATTGTTGGGAGGCATGAATCGGCTAAAACTCCTCTAGTCTGAGCTCGGAGTAAAGATATGTTTATGGATATAACATGATGGAATGCAGTTCTTCTATGAAATGAGTTTGATTTTATAATAAAATAATGTCAAGTAGTTGAAACTAGTTGCATTTCAAATGCAAAATCAAGTCTTTCTTAAATATCACAAAAAATGTGAAAAAAGATCAAATCTATTCATTTTATTTGCTTATTTATTGTATTATTGATATTTTGTAATTTTATTGCTACAAAATGTATTTCTTCCATGAAACAGAAAATGATTTTAGACAGATTGTCTGCGCTTTTCCGTTGCACAAACATGGATGGTGATTTATACGGCAAAGTTACAAAAAGGCCAAAAATCACCATAAAGGATTTATGAAGTCATTTGAAGCCATCCAAATGTACCTCATTTGCGTTTGATATCGAATAGTTCACCCAAAAATGAACACAATCGGAGTTATATTCAATAATATTCTGGCTCTTCCCAGCTTTGTAATGGCAGTGAGAGTTTTTAAAGCTCCAAAAAGCACATCCATCCATCATAAAAGTAATCCATATGGATCCAAGGGGTTGATAAAGACCCTCTAAAGTGATGGGTTTTGTAAGATAAATATTCAATTCATAACTTTATAAACTATAATCACTAGCTTCCATGAGTCTAGTTCCGGTGGAAGAGTGAGAAACACAGAAGCGCAGAGGATGGAGCAAAACTAAATGCCAGCCACAAATTAAAAGAGAAGATTTAAAGAGAAATGTCTCATGATTTCAGTATAAGCGAAGAGGAGCTCATACGCCGGGTCAGAGGTCACCTTTTTGTCAGAACTGCTGTTACCGGGAGCCAGTTATTATAGTTTCTAAAGTTTTAAATATGACTATTTTTCTCACAAAAACCCATCGCTTTGCATCAGAAGGTTTTTATTAACCCCCTGGAGCCGTATGGACTATTTTTATGATGGATGGATGTGCTTTTTTGGCCTTCAAAATCTAGTGTACCATTCACTCCCATTATAAAACTTGGAAAAGCCAGGATATTTTTTAATGTTACTCTGAAATTGTTCGGCTGAAAGAAGAAAGACACCTAGGATGGCTTGAGGATGAGTGGGATAATTGTCTTTTTTTGGGGGGGGGTCAACTATTGCTTTTTATTTGCAGTTGCTCATTAAACTGTATAACGCATTACGTTTGCTTTGATGTCGCTGATGTCAAAAACAATTGGTTAATAAGTTTCAAATGAGATTTGACAATTGACAACAGGAAGATTTTCAGTGCATGATGACCTAAATTTCTTCACAGAAAGCTCTAATGTTGCTATTTTAATAGACTTTTATGGTGCCTTTTAGGAGATAGGCAGTATAAATCAGTTTTCAGTAAGCAGTTTTCTGCTTAATGTCTCAAAAACACATAAATAATACAGATTTAAATGGTAACAACAGTTTCATCTTTAATCTTTCCTATTGGTATTTCATTCATCTGGATATGTGTAGAGCAGCGGGCTGTCCGTGTTTTCCACATCATTTGCCTGATTTTAATCGAGTCCTGTCCTGTATGTGTGGTTTATAAGCACATTGTCAGATTAGAGCAATCGAGCAGAATGAATCCACTTTGTTTGCCGTTTGTGTGTAATTAGATAAGTGTTAGTTTAACTTCACGCTGGCCTTCACCTCCCAACTGCACTACCTGAAAAGCTAATGGCCCTTGACTAGTGAGTACTAATGAGGTGTTTCACAGTCCTTCCCCTGAGAGAGAGAAACACAGACAAAACACCCTGAAATATGCAAGACTGCAGGTGCAGACACACATGTGCATAACGAGTGATCAGTCTACGCATCTTTGTTCTTGCGTTGATGGAAATGCAAGAGAGAGCAATGGTCATTTCCTTTGATCAATCAATATCCATACCTAAAATTAGAGCTAACAAACATTTATCGCAATATAGTCTCTGCGTATATTTCCGAATTTAATGCCAGATCTAGTTAAAAAGCAAGGCATTTTTCACATCGTTTTTCTCCTCACTAAAGCATTTTGTCATAAGAAATGCGTCATGTGGATACAAAATTGATTCACTGAGATGGAAGGTTAGAACTGATTCACAGAAATGAATCTGAATAACTCTAACATCCTTTTTCTATCATACTTGCAGGTTGCAGAACAATGAAGCTTCATGACATGATCTAATGACAGCCAAATAAATCACAATTTTGCTTCATTTTATTTAAGGAAAATCATCATGAATACATCCCAAAACACAACACTGCGATACAATTAGAGCATTTGATGGCAATTAAAGTGAAATGCGTACATCCTTCGGCCACTTACATCAAAGAGCCCCATTGGACTATGAATGTCTCATGCATGAGTGTCATAAAAAAGGCTTTTCATGGGGAAAGACATGAGAGGGTAAAAGGTGAAGCTTGGCCACCAACACTCAGAGTTTACTCAAGGCTGACCTTAAGGCCTGCCGCTTCAACAGGGGGCGGGACCGCAGCCTGAAAGGGTTTACATCGCTATAAAATCACACATCAGCATTTCCAATCAGTCTCTGTGGAAACTGTAGGAGACTGGAAATAAGTTATGAGGAAGGTCTTTTAGTTTGGTCATACAAGAAATTGTGTCCGAATGACCTGCATGAACGAAAACTTTCATGCACTCTTAAATAATGTTGGGTTGAAAATGGACAAACCCAGCGGTTGGGTTAAACGTTGCAGGGTAGTTTTATTTAACTCAACTATTGTTTAAAAATGACTGTATTGCTTGCTTAAAATGATCCCAAAATATGCTGGAAATTAGCATTTATTCATATGAATAATAATGAAACAATAAATTGCTTATTAATACATGTAAACGTTTTGATTATTATTGTTGCCTCTAGTAATTATGTGTCTGATTTTTAATTTTCAAACTATTTTGGGTTCATTTGAACTATAGTTGGGTTAAATAAAATTGCCCAGCACGTTGGGCAAACATTTAACGCAACCGCTGGGTTTGTTCATTTTCAACCCAATTTGGGTTGTTTTTAACCCAGCATTTTTAGAGTGTAGAATGTGACAGACATGCTATGTTTATCCCAAACTGCTTTAAGAGTTTACCTGTTTCTAGTTTCCCATTTAGACACTTGTTAGCAACCTCCTTTTTCAAACAAGTAAAAGCTTGTTTGGAGTATTACTAATGTATTTTATATCATAGAATAAAACATGAAAATATCTTGAGCTTGTGTTTGACTCATTTCCAGGTTTTGGCCTAGAAAAATAAATCGTCCCTGCAGCACAGTTTTGCCACAAGTAACAACATGCAATGGGAGCCAAATACAACCGCTTAGAAATCAGACATTTTAATAATGTCACACTGACTTGAATTGAAGGAAAACCTTCACAGGCCCCGTCCCAAACGGCACTCTCAGCCCAGTCCCCCTCGACTTCAGTGACGTAACACCACATGGACTGTTCGGTAATCCACGGATATCAGCTGCAAATGAGTTGCCAGAAACATAAATGTGCAAAACTGTTACTTTTAGGGCTAAAACATTGGGGGAGTATCCTTAAAAAGGCAACTTTTTAACTTTATATACCCCTAAAATGTCCATAATTTTTAAAGTTTAAAGTTTACCTGCAACCTGACAAAACAAACTTGCCTGAAAGTTTCTATATTCCTGAAGATTATTCAATTCCTGGATTGAACATGGAGTCCACATGCTCCGTGTAAACACCTCAATCAGAATAAAAATGCCCGCAACGACTGAAATTTCAATCGGGTTGAAAGGGGTGGTAAACACTTGATTGGATTGAAAACTGAAAGTTTTGCACATGTGCAATGACGTAGAAATGGTGTAATGACGTAAAGACGCTCGGAACGAACTGGTGTTGTTGATGAATAAAATAAATCGCTGTCATGTCAATCTAAAATTCTCTTTCCGCTCACCATCTGTGAAGTTCTGCTGGTGCCTTGTTTTAGGCACAGGAATGGGCATTTTTACGGCTTGATTAATATAAGCTTCTCGTGTCACCTCGTCTCCTAATTAGCTCCCGAGATAGTTAAATATGAAGTCTGCTTTTTAAGTCCACATGTCATACTAACAAGAAAATCTGCTTCCAACCACAGGTCGAGAGCTGTAGCTCCAACTACACAACTTTGCGATGCTGTTTGTGAATGTTCATTGGAACTGTGGTTTTGGGAAACACAGACTCGTTGATTATGGAATTTGAGAGAGATAGTGGACATCCAGGAGAAGGTTTTATGGTGTTAAGGTACAGATGCCCCTTTGTATGTTCTGCCCCAGTGACAAGCCAGTTTCTTTTCTGTTCAGTCCAGAAGACTGCAGATTCTCCAAGTTCCCCATTGGGACAAGGCCCAACAGTGCTGTGAAAAAGTATTTGCCCCCTTCCTGATGATTTTTTAAAATTTTTTGCATATTTGTCACACTTAAGTGATTCGGACAAATTTTACTGTTACACAAAGATAACCCTCGTAAATACAAAATGCAGTTTTTAATTGATTTCATTTATTAGACTGTCCAAACCCATCTGGCCCTATGTGAAAAAGTAATTGCCCCCTAAACCTAATAATTGGTTGTGCCACCCTTGGCGGCAACAACTGCAATCAAACTTTTGAGATAACTGGCAATGAGTATTTTATCGCTGTGGAGGAATTTGGGCCCACTCTTCTTTGCAAAATTGTTTTAATTCAGCCACATTAGAGGGTTTTCAAGTATGAACGGCCTGTTTAAGGTCATGCCACAGCATCTCAATCAGATTTGAGTCCAGACTTGGCCACTCCAAAACTTTTTTTTTTTGTTTGAGCCATTCAAAGGTGGACTTGCTTGTTTGTTTCAGATCATTGTCCTGCTGCATAACCCAAGAGCGCTTGAGGTCACAAACTGATGGCCGGACATTCTCCTTCAGGATTTTCTGGTACAGCGCAGAATTCATGGTTCCATCAATTCGTCCAGGTCCTGAAGCTGCAAAGCATCCCCAGACCATCACACTACCACCACCACGTTTGACTGTTGGTATGATGCTCTTTTTCTGAAATTCTGTGTTAGTTTTACACCAGATGTAACAGCACAGCTTCCAAAAAAGACTTTTTCTCATAGAGCCAGGCAGGTTTAGACAACTTTTTTTCCCTTAATAAATGAAATCATCATTTGAAAACTCCATTTTGTATTTAATCTTTGTATCTTTGTGTAAAATTAAATTTAGTTTGATGATCTGAATCATTTAAGTGTGACAAATATACAAAAAAAAAAAAAAAAAAAGCAGGCTGGGGGCAAATACTTTTTCACAGCACTGTACATCTGTGGTCTAATTGAAATAAGCAGAAAGCAGCAGTCTCGTTTTGGCTCTGGGATCTTGTAGGGCATTGTTGATGGGAGGGCGGGACACTCTAATGGGAGACAATCCAGGGGAACATTTAGGCAAGCCCTCATAAAGTTGTGACCCTCCCACTGGTTTTACTGGGTTACCAGGGGGCTGGAGAAGGCCGTCCCAGCTGAATGACAGTTATCCAGAATAGGTCATAAAGCAGCAGAGGTTTGCAGTATTGGCGAGCCGGAGGAGAATGAGCACAATGGGATGAAGCCTGATGCACCCTCTCAGGGTACAAGCCCGGGCTCTTTTCAGCCGTATTGTCTCGTGTGTGAGAGCCTGGTGCTGGTGGGCAGAAGGAGCAGCGACGCCTCATCAAGCTGGTGTGATTTCTCTTCTGAAGTGCCTGTGACAATGGCTGCTTAGGAGAGACTTAGAGGGAGACAATGCAAGACCACCAAGCATTTTACTGGGATAAGGTTCGGGACAGCCAAAAAGTGCCTCCCCTTCCAAGCCCTCGCAGCCTCATTTCGGATGAAAATCCTTTGGATGAGATCAATGTGTTTTCTCGTTCTCTGCCCTCGCTCGATCTGGCCGCCAGCACATCTGTATTTTCTCCGTCGTACCTCCCACCTTGCGGCCCAATGGCTAATGTGTAATTAATGAAACAACCGCCCTCATGTCGACTCGCACAATGGTGAGCGGGCGCTCCTCGGGACATGTTTTGGTGAATGAAAAGGCCAGCCCCTCTCTCCTTACATGTAACCCTCCCTGAGCACAAAGCACCCTCCCCTGTATCCAGCTTAGCCGCAAAGCTTACATATTAATCTCTTCTCGCGGTTCCCCGTCTTGACGAAACCCTCATGCAAGCCTTCATTTTCTGGTCATGTGCACCCATTAGAAGGGGGCGAACCAGACACAGAGTGACACACAAAGCAGAATGGAGGCTACCAGGCTGAAACTGAGCTTGAAAAGAGACAGACAATTGTTGGCGCTGAAAGGGACAGTTAAAGTGAGCCAGCAAAAGGCTGTTACCGCAGCAGAGTCCCGCGCCGGACTTTACGGCCGGCCGGCCAGCCAGCCTTGCGGAGTCAGGCAGCCTCTGTCGCTGGATGTACTCTGAAAAAGCTGGACTTGTTGGCCATCTGGCACATTTTAGCCACTCGTGTGGAGTGACGTTAAGGCGCCGGTTTATCGGGTGAAATCGAAGGGGTGTGACGCAATTTTGAAAAAAAGTTCGTTTCGTCGCTTCGAAACCGCTCACCAGCGAAAACTTTGGCTGGTTGTTAAACACCTTCGAACCGCCCTCGGTCTGTAGCGATTACGTAACAGGTGGGTGTGATCTGGGCCTCCAACTTCCGAGTTATTCCATCCCACACGGAAGTTTAATGTGTGACATACATTCTATGGAAAAATAATATACAAAATTTTTTTAAATACATTTGTTTCATCCTAAGTATACTTCAAATGCATTAAAATTGATTATCACAGAAGACTGATTTAAAATGTATAATTAAACTTTATTTGGAGTATTTCTTTACTGCACAATGCTTAATATTATGCCTAAAAAGTGTTTTAATATCACTTTTAATAAGGATTGAGTGATCTTTGTCAGTCTTTAAATGCAAGATATTTAAAGTGTATCTTTAATATACTTCAGCATGTGTTTAGTTGGACCTCAGCACAACTGCAGCTCAATTAAAAAGCTTTAAGTATAAAATTAGTTGTTACAATTTAGCAAATTTTAAGTATACCAGAACTACAATTGCTGGGTTTTTTTTTTTTTTTTTTTTTTTTTTTGCACATAAATATGTAAATGTATTTGTAGTATACTTAGCACAAAATCTTTTATTTATTTTTTTTTTTTTCACCAGGGTTCCCTTATATAAAGAGAGATATGTATACCTATGTTATCTATAAAATATTAACACATGCATCCTCTGGAAATATGAAGAAATGTATTTATAACAAAGTGTAAATTCCCATAGAATGATTTTTACATTAATTATATATCTATATAATGAACTTCTTACAATATTATATCATTAAAATATATACGTTAACAATATATATTTAATTTATGTATGCAAGTTTATGAAATTCTGTATGCATATTTGTATTTCTTAATCTTTTATATTCATATGCATAAAATTGACATTTGATCTTAAACATACATGTGAACATATCGAAGGAAAACATACAACGAGTCTGGGAAATCTATATGTGTGTGAATATAAATACGTACATGCATAAATTATACATTTATGCAGAAACAACTTAAACTGGGTAAAAAGAGAAAATATTGTGAGTTATGGCATATAATCTGCAAATTAAAGCTGAAGTTTGCCGTAAAATGGGAGGTCGGTGTTGCTGGTTCGGGCTGGTCGGAATATTCAGACAAAAACACCAATTTTTAGATGTGTGTTGCCGCTTTTTCTGAGACTAAACCGTACATATTTCATGGGAATATGTATAGTTGTCTCTATGATGGAAGAAAATATTTTAGGTATAATAAATAATAAAGTTGTACATGGGCTACACTATTATTCCAGCCTGGTTGATAAGACATTAATTGAATAAAACATAATATTTTGGAGCAAAGCATGTTTTACTGAGTTATGGTATTTATTGGATCCTTTACCACTGTGGATAATCTTTTAAAGACGTTTCTGAGACTGACAGCTTTGAAAAGTAAACTGTACTTGTAGCATGAGCAGTTTCAACTTCACACTGCTCAATCTAAAGAGAAACATAAAGGTATGATTTTTTTACACTGAAATGTTAATTTGTCTCGTTTTGCCTAATGAATGCTAATGTCTTCTTTGAGGAAAATAACCCTGAAAATATTAATTAGAAACCTCACATTCATTGTACTGCTTCTTACAAGCTCTTTAATTAGGGAGCTTTTATCGTTTGATCGCAATGATAATTAGATTTCTCAAATTTCAAGGTTTGTTTACTTGTAGGATAACAGAATATAGAATCAAGGGATTCAAAGTTTCATTGATATCTTTCTCTCGGCAACCCTATGGCGTGGTAACAAAAAAGAACAAAACTTTTCCCCGGGTTCTGAAAAAAATGTACAGACACAAGAAGTGTATTCATCTGAAAATGTTCTCTTTAAAATCCTACATCTGATTTAATTTGAGAAGAGAAATGGGAAAAAAAATTTGATACAAAAGTTTGTATCAAAAACAAACGAACGGGATGTGGATTGCATGCAATTGCATATCATATAGAGAGTGAAAATGACATGCATATGGTTGCAAAAAAAAAAGAAGAAAAAAAAGTTAATTAAACCATACATTTCTGCAATCATTTGATGAGGATCTTCTCTAGGTTAACCAGGCTGTTAACTCCGAGCATTCTAGCATGGACGAGCAGTAAATCGTGTCTGACAGAGGCCGATGTAATCCGGGTCTCTACCACGTCACCTATTGTCTGAGAGCACTGGGCCCTTCAGGGGCCGGACGTCCCTTACTCAACCGTGCGGTTCTGTCAGCGTGCCAACTGTGCCATTAGTATTGGCGGCTTCTGTGATACTTCTTTTTGAATAAACTTAACAAGCCTGCACACATTTTTGCACTGAGAAATATTGTGTATAGATGCATAGAAATGTAAATAACAAAGTATTTGGACACTTTCTGGTTGTGGAATGTTAGTGGAACTTAATGTGATTCTCTGCACCGGTGGTTCCTCTGCCAGGACACTTGTTGAGGGGAACTGACTTTATACGTCTACTGAAAATCACCTTTACTTAACTGATGACTCAAATGAAGCAAGTACTTAGAAAACCTCTCACATCAGTTGTTTGCAGATGCTACTAGGTTGTAATGCAATGGGATTAATACATTTTTAAGTGAGCAAATAGATTTTGGAGCCACTGTAGAATTTAAAACAGCTTGAAATGTTGTAAATTAAATAAAAAGTAAATTTCACAATTAATTACAAAGAAATGGCAAGGAACACATTTAATTAAATGTGAATTTTTGAAGTAGAAAGACTGAAAAGTTAACTCTCTTAAAAATTTTCTACTGAAGAACCATGTTTGGTTCCCCAATGAACCTTTCATGGAACAGTTCTTAAAATAACCCCTTTTTCTTAGTGTGAAAAACATTTTAAAAACCTAAAGAACTTAAAAAGAACCTTTTATGTAATCAAAAGATTCCATGAATGTTAAAGATTCCTCACTGAACCATCGGCGCCAATAGAGAACCTTCAATAATCTTTATTTGCAACTTTAGAAAATCATTTTTGGTTCAACTTTATTTTAATGGTACACTTTAGGCATTCTACTAACTATTATTAGTAACTTTGCAACTACATGTCAATTAACTCAGAGTATTAGTATACATTAGGGTTAGTAGAATTAGTTGACATGTACTTGTAAACTTACTTGTAGTCAGTAGAATGTCTGTTAGGAACATCAAAATAAAGTGTTAGCAGAATTTAAGCAGACAGCAGACTGTCAGTTGACATGTAGTTGCATTGTTAAGTGTTACTGTTACTGCATGCTCACTGTTGTTGCCTTAGTTATTGTTTTTGCAACACTGACCAATCAAACTAAAAAAAATGGTGTAGAAACCGTTGACATGTAGTTGCAAAGTTACTTGTAGATTGTAAAATGTCTTGATATGTCTGCAAGTGTGCTTACAAATGCTTTTTGCTGTGCCTCATACTGTAGTTGCAAAGTTACTTGTAGTTAGTAATATGTCTTGATATGTCTGCAAGTGTGCTTATAAATGCTTTTCGCCGTGCCTCGTACTATAGTTGCAAAGTTACTTGTAGTTAGTAAAATGTCTTGATATGTCTGCAAGTGTTGTGCTTTTAAATGCTTTTTTGATGAGCCTCATACTGTATGCTTACTATCGTTGTCTTAGTTATTGTTTTTGCAACCCTGACCAATCAAACAAAACAAAAAAATTGGTGTAGAAATCATTGACATGTAGTTGCAAAGTTACTTGTAATTAGTAATATGTCTTGATATGTCTGCAAGTGTGTTTATAAATGCTTTTTGCTGTGCCTCATACTGTAGTTGCAAAGTTACTTGTAGTTAGTAAAATGTCTTGATATGTCTGCAAGTGTGCTTATAAATGCTTTTTGCTGTGCCTCATACTGTAGTTGCAAAGTTACTTGTAGTTAGTAAAATGTCTTGATATGTCTGCAAGTGTTGTGCTTTTAAATGCTTTTTTGATGAGCCTCATACTGTATGCTTACTATCGTTGTCTTAGTTATTGTTTTTGCAACCCTGACCAATCAAACAAAACAAAAAAATTGGTGTAGAAATCATTGACATGTAGTTGCAAAGTTACTTGTAATTAGTAATATGTCTTGATATGTCTGCAAGTTTGCTTATAAATGCTTTTCGCCATGCCTCGTACTATAGTTGCAAAGTTACTTGTAGTTAGTAATATGTCTTGATATGTCTGCAAGTGTGCTTATAAATGCTTTTCGCCGTGCCTCGTACTATAGTTGCAAAGTTACTTGTAGTTGGTAAAATATCTTGATATGTCTGCAAGTGTTGTGCTTTTAAATGATTTTTTCACTTGTCTCATGCTGTATGCTTACTATCGTTGTCTTAGTTATTGTTTTTGCAACCCTGACCAATCAAACAAAACAAAAAATTGGTGTAGAAACCATGGACATGTAGTTGCAAAGTTACTTGTAGATTGTAAAATATCTTGATATGTCTGCAAGTGTTGTGCTTTTAAATTATTTTTGATGTGCCTCATATTTTATGCTTACTATCATTGTCTTAGTTATTGTTTTTGCAACCCTGACCAATCAAACAAAAAAAAATTGGTGTAGAAACCATTAACATGTAGTTGCAAAGTTACTTGTAGTTAGTAAAATGTTGTGATATGTCTGCAAGTGTGTTTATAAATGCTTTTTTGATGTGCCTCATATTGTATGCTTACTATCGTTGTCTTAGTTATTGTTTTTGCAACCTTGACCGATCAAAAAAAAATTGGTGTAGAAACCATTAACATGTAGTTGCAAAGTTACTTGTAGTTAGTCAGATGTCTTGAAATGTCTGCAAATGCTGTGCTTTTAAATGCTTTTTTGACTTGTCTCATGCTGTAGTTTCAAAGTTACTTGTTGTTAGAAAAATGTCTCGAGGGGACCATCAAAATAAAGTGTTACCTATTTACTTACAGTGTGTGCAGCTATGTGTGTTTTTTCTTAGGAACTGCGGCTGCTGTGAAAAGCCTCAACAATGAATCTGCCGCTCTGGCGTCTGCCTACAGAGACTGTACTGCCATCAGGGTTCTGGGATCGTCAGCAGGATGATGGCGGGAGGGTTGGAGTGTGTGTATGAAGGGGGTCCTGCTGTTTGGGTTTCCTTCTCGGAGCGGCAGTGAGTAAATGAGACCCCCCGCCACTCTACATCCCTGTAACGGCCACATCATCCCTTTCTCTCCCCCTCCCGTCTCCACGCCTCCGAACTCTTCCCTCTCCCCTCCGCTCACACACTGAGACATTTTTCCACATTGGCCGGATTAGGAACACTTTCACTTAGATCTATGTGGTCGCCCCCACAGACAAAGAAACACTTGGAGACAGGATTAGTAGGATTAAAAAGGATTCACATATGTCCAGTTCAAGCAATTGGTATTCAAAGCTTTACACTTTCAAATGCCACCAAGAGAGAGTAAAGCAGTCCCGAGCTTTTCTTTGCATTGCAGCACCTTTATGAGAAACGATTCCCTTTCAACTTCCTCTATGGTGCGGTGAATTCATGTTTTCACTCTATTTATGGGGGATTTTATTGCTGTGGAAAACCAGCGAGACTACGAGAGAGAAGACACAGGTTTTGGTGGGAGAACTTCTATTTCAAAATTCTGTGGGAGAGTTTTCATCCTGCATATTTCCTTTCATTTTAATTATGTTCTGATGATTACCCTGTCATTTAAATTTTTATTTTACTTTTGTACACAGACATTTTGATTGTTTTTATAAATATGAGATCATATAGCACACAAAACTCGATCTTATTCCGCCAACAAATTTACATTCTCGCTTTTCTTCGTTTATCTGTTTCATATCGGACTCCTTTAGACACTGAAGAGACACTGAACCAGTATAGCAGATATAATCCCAGTGTGGATTCACCCCTCCAAATCATCTGCCAATGAAAAGATTATTTTTATATTGTAAAAAATAAACATAACACCAATATATAAATTATATTTGCTCTGTTTTATATTCGCACAGCCAGTTATGCCAAATTCAATCAAATGATAACCAAGCATATTTCAGTAAAAGAGCATAAATCAGTATCAGCACTTTGTCATGTTGGACAGTATTTACTGCTCATCCATGGTAGAATTCTCAACGTTAAATACATATCTGTGTGTGTTAATATTAATAATGACAGTCCTGCTGAATGTTGGCTCATCAGAAATGTGTATTTTTAAGGCCAATATTGATTCTGTAGTTGCTTAGCACGTATCTGAACATGTTGCTTTTTTGCTTCATAATAATGTTACAGAATTTTGTCAGATAATTGGCTAAAGGTAAGCAAGCGTTAAATTTAGAACATACAGAATTCTGTTTTCATTCAGTTCAGGTGATTATAATTAATATTATAATGTTTTATTATTATTATAATTATAGAACAGTAACCTTTATTTTAAGATGTCAGTATTTCAGTGTAATTATAGTAATGACAATTAACTACATGTACTTACAATAGGATTTAGGGTTAATTGCATGTAATTGAGCATCATTTCTAGGTATTACTATAGTAAATACATGTAACAATGACACTGTAAAATAAAGTGTTACCCTAATTTATTATTATCATTATACTTATATGCACCGACATCCCAAAGCAATGCAATTTTAGCTATTTAGCTACCAGGGAAACAGGTTAATAAATCACGAACCAATTATGAAATTAACAAAATACATTTTTAAAAAATGACAATATGTTAGATAATGGAAAAATTTAGTAGATCACAAAAATTTTTTTTTGCAGAGCTACACACACACACACACACACACACACACAGAAATCTTTGTAACTATTTTTCAGAATTATGAATCAATTTTCTTAATCTGTACTTTAATTCTAAGTTCTCAAAAACTGTATGCTTGGCAACATTTAAATCTGAAGATTTAAGGCAATTCAATTAAAGGCTGAAATTGTTTTGACAGTAATGTGGGCCTTAAAACTGTCCCTGCAAAAAAACAACAACGTGTAATTATAACAAGCATCCTATTATTCACATATATATATTTTTTACATGATCTGATGCGCACAATCGTCACTTAATCGAATCTTTAATATTATGTCTGAACGAAAGTAATAGTTCTATGATAACACAATACCAATAAACATACAGTACGTAGGTTTTGTTCTGTATCAGTTAAATGAATGATGCAAGGTGCGTTGTGACTGACCCGGCATCGTTTCTTAAGTGTGGAGAAGTGTTTGCAAAGTTTCGGAGGCTCCAGGGCTGAAGTGTCCCCCCACGGTGTCGTTCCAATGAATATGAATAGATGCTCCGCTGGTCAATGGGACAGTCAAAGCACACCGCTCCAGATAATGGGGACGTCATCCTAACAAGACCGTTATGAATAGAGGGGCTCCTTTTGTTTGGCCCCTCTCGAGCAGCGCTATAAATACGGAGTCCTGTGATGAGCAGCAACAGAGCAAGAGGTGCATCACCAAACCAGGCGACACGGCCTCGGTCTACAGAGAGAGAGAGAGAGAGAGAGAGAGAGAGAGAGAGAGCGAGAGAGAGAGGGAGAGAGAGGGGGGCTCCGGTGGGATAAATCAGGTGATCAAGCAGGAGTGACTTGAAATAAAAACAAGACAAGAGAAAGAGACAACCTCCTACCCAAGCGCAGCCATAAAATGAATTCGGACTCCAGCTCCAGCAGAGCTTCCTCTCCAGACATGGACGGGATGTACCTCCGCGATCACCACCATCCACAAGACGGACGCCTGAACTCCGTGTCCTCCACGCAGAACGAGCTGCTCCAGAAGATGACGAGCGAGCACCTGTCCAAAACGCCCTCGGGCAGCAAGTACAAACTCAAGAAGCAGGTGACCGAGCAGGAGATCCAGCAGCTGCGCCTGAAGATCAACGGCAGAGAGCGCAAGCGCATGCACGACTTGAACCTGGCGATGGACGGGCTCCGAGAGGTCATGCCGTACGCGCACGGGCCGTCCGTGAGGAAGCTGTCCAAGATCGCCACGCTCCTGCTGGCCAGAAACTACATCCTGATGCTGACCAGCTCCCTGGACGAGATGAAGCGGCTGGTGGGCGAGATCTACGGCGGCCACCACTCGGCGTTTCACTGCGGGACGGTGAGCCACGGCGCTGCGCACTCGGCGAGCGCGGCGCACCAGGTGCATCACCCGCTCCTCGGGAGCGCGCTGTCCTCGTCCACCTCCTCGACCACTTTACCGGGACTTACTTCCATCAGGGCGCCGCACTCGTTGATGAAGAGCACCCCGACGCCACCTCTGCAGCTCGGGGGCACTTTCCAGCACTGGGCGGGCCTGCCGTGCCCCTGCACGATTTGCCAGGTGCCGCCGCCTCCCCACCTCCCCATCACCTCCACAGGACTGACGCGGCTTTCCACAGAAAACAAGGAAGGGATGAAGTGAGCGCGCGCATTGTGAACTGGACTGGACTTTGCATGATCTGTCTGTTTGTTTGTTTGTTTGTTTGTTTGTTGGTTGGTTGGTTTGTTTGTTTTAGCCCTTACAAATTCACTACTTCGTCCTTGTAACAAGGATCTCATCGATTGCTTCGTAAGGTGCGCGCACTGTAAATAACGTCAGGGGCCGCGCGAGGCCTCGTGTACACTCACTGTAAATGAGAGTAAATTGTTTTATTCGCGGAGGAATCTGTGCTTGGAGTTGCCCTGGAGACGCGAGCACTCCCCTTGCACGAGTTTACCTCGGTAACCAAATTTGTCTGGCCAAAAAGAGCTCTCTTTGGCGCAAAACGGCTCTCAAGGTAAACTCGCGTACCTGTTGATCATGTGATGTGGGGCAGGCGCGTGCATGTATCTTTTTGCAAAGGGCATGAAAAGACGAAACCCACATGTTCCTTGTAACAAGGATTGTGAAATGGCAGTTCAGATGAAAACTGTACGACTGTGGATTTAGTTCGCGCTAGAGTGTTATGATTCTTTTATTCCTCCATTGTCTGCCTGAGTACTAGCTGAACCTTCAGTCGTGTTATTTCTGTGTCGTATCTTTATTTGAAATTCTTCAGCATGGCATCAACCTGTGAGCATGATCTTTTTTCCTGGGAAACTTTTGTTATTGCAGAGAGAGAGTGCCGTGGTCTTTATTTTTGTACATTCTTGTTGACAAATGAGATATTTATTATTGCCCAGTGTTCCTGGATGAAATTTCAATAAAACGTTGCTGTAAAAAAAAAACAAAAAAAACGAAGAAAGAAAAGATCTGTTATTTTGTAACATGTTGTAATTATTAAATGTGTTATTGTAGTTGCCATTGAAAGAGAAAAGCTCAGTCTGTGTATCAAAAAAATTATTACAGAATATAAATGTTTGTAATATATACATATATATATATATACATATATAAATATAAAAAATCTAATCTTTTACACACCTATTTCTTTTTTTTTTTCTTTCTATTTCTTTCTATTTTTTTCCCAAAAACATAATTCAAAATCATTGCATTGGCCAAAAACGAATTCACATATGAATAAATAAATAATGAAACAAAGAAACAAAAAAAATGTATTATAAAAAAAAGCTGTAACACAGAGAAATTAATTTCATGAGAAAATCTGATTCACTATTATCATGATTAAAAAACGTGTGAATGTTACATTAATAAGAACAAACAACAGTTTCAAATAAATATCATTATGATTATTATTATTAGCCTATTATTAATAATGATCAGTTTTATATTTTTATCGATGCTTTAGTTGGTTAATCTACTCTCTTTTTTAAACACGAAAATTGCTGAATCTTATTTCTCATGGATGGTCTCCCTGAAAATAGCGGAATATTTCCTTCAGTGTTTCAGCGGGAGAAGTAAATGATAAACTGCACTGGACACATCTGAAACACACAGGCTCCCCGGGGTCCTTTCACACATCAGATAGGCAGCAGCTGAATGTATGTTTGTAGAGATTACAAGTTAATTGTTCATAGGGGAACGCGAGAAGAAAACATCAGAGAGAGCGAGCGGATTACAGGACCCTAAATGCAGAAGATTAGATATTCAGGACTCTATTCTTGTGGGATGGAAATGAGGCGAAGGATTAAAACGCTCTTTGTAACTAACTCGTTGAGGGTCCCTTTTAGACAAGTAACAAGAAGAGCCCGGGCGAGAATGGGGAGCTGGTTTTACACTTTGTTTTTAGGGACCGGCCGAGACTCGAGCCAGAGAGCGCAGCAGCTCGCGTCGCGACAAACGCGTTGGCAACCGGCATTTGCGTAATTGGATTCGTTCTACCGTGCAAAGCATTCATTTTTATCCACTGATTTTCACAATCAACGAATTAGTATTTGTCGTTCGAGTTAAGGGACTGGGCTCGTGTTGAAATAAGTTTGCATTTCCAGAAGGAAAAAGCTGCGCTTGAATGAGAGACGCTCAAATGTTTAGGTTTTAGGGTAGATTTGGTTCTGTGTATATTTTATATATTTTTTCCTCAGCATCCTAATCACTTTATTATGGAAGCCCGTTCCCGCCACTGTTGAGGAAAAAAAAATATTCCGTAAGTCATAATAATGAGAAACTTTCTCATAATAATGAGTTACAAAGTAATACTATTTTGAAAAAATAAATCTCGTAATAACGAGAAACGTTCTCATAATAATGACTTAATATCTCAAAATAATGACTTAACATCTCATAATAATGACTTAGTATCTCAAAATAATAACTTAACATCTCATAATAATGACTTAGAATCTCAAAATAATAACTTAACATCTCATAATAATGACTTAATATCTCAAAATAATAAGAAACTCTCATAATAATGACTTAGTATCTCAAAATGAGAAATTTTCTCATAATAATGACTCAGTATTTCAAACTAATGACTTAACATCTCCTAATAATGACTTAACATCTCATAATAATGACTTAGTATCTCAAAATAATAACTTAACATCTCATAATAATGACTTAGAATCTCAAAATAATAACTTAACATCTCATAATAATGACTTAATATCTCAAAATAATAAGAAACTCTCATAATAATGACTTAATATCTCAAAATAATAAGAAACTCTCATAATAATGACTTAGTATCTCAAAATGAGAAATTTTCTCATAATAATGACTCAGTATTTCAAACTAATGACTTAACATCTCCTAATAATGACTTAACATCTCATAATAATGACTTAGTATCTCATAATAATGACTTAACATCTCATAATAATGACTTAGTATCTCAAAATAATAAGAAACTCTCATAATAATGACTTAACATCTCATAATAATGACTCAGTATCTCAAAATAATGAGAAACTAAGTCATTATTTTGAGATACTAAGTCATTTTTATGAGAAAGTTTTTCATTATTTTGAAATACCAAGTCATTATTATGAGATGTTAAGTCATTATTATTAGATGTTAAGTCATTATTATGAGATACTAAGTCATTATCATGAGATGTTAAGTTATTATTATGAGATGTTAAGTCATTATTATGAGATTCTAAGTCATTATTATGAGATGTTAAGTCATTATTATAAGATTCTAAGTCATTATTATGAGATACTAAGTCATTATTATGAGATGTTAAGTCATTATTATGAGATGTTAAGTCATTATTATGAGATGTTAAGTCATTATTATGAGATACTAAGTCATTATTATGAGATACTAAGTCATTATTATGAGATACTAAGTCATTATTATGAGATACTAAGTCATTATTATGAGATACTAAGTCATTATTATGAGATGTTAAGTCATTATTATGAGATGTTAAGTCATTATTATGAGATATTAAGTCATTATTATGAGATGTTAAGTCATTATTATGAGATGTTAAGTCATTATTATGAGATACTAAGTCATTATTTTGAGATACTAAGTCATTATTATGAGATGTTAAGTCATTATTATGAGATGTTAAGTCATTATTATGAGACAATAAGTCATTATAATGAGATACTAAGTCATTATTATGAGATAATAAGTCATTATTATGAGATACTAAGTCATTATTATGAGATACTAAGTCATTATTATGAGATACTAAGTCATTATTATGAGATACTAAGTCATTATTATGAGATGTTAAGTCATTATTATGAGATACTAAGTCATTATTATGAGATAATAAGTCATTATTATGAGATACTAAGTCATTATTATGAGATATTAAGTCATTATTATGAGATACTAAGTCATTATTATGAGATACTAAGTCATTATTATGAGATACTAAGTCATTATTATGAGATACTAAGTCATTATTATGAGATGTTAAGTCATTATTATGAGATACTAAGTCATTATTATGAGATGTTAAGTCATTATTATGAGATACTAAGTCATTATTATGAGATGTTAAGTCATTATTATGAGATGTTAAGTCATTATTATGAGATACTAAGTCATTATTATGAGATACTAAGTCATTATTATGAGATATTAAGTCATTATTATGAGATACTAAGTCATTATTATGAGATATTAAGTCATTATTATGAGATATTAAGTCATTATTATGAGATATTAAGTCATTATTATGAGATACTAAGTCATTATTATGAGATACTAAGTCATTATTATGAGATACTAAGTCATTATTATGAGATACTAAGTCATTATTATGAGATGTTAAGTCATTATTATGAGATACTAAGTCATTATTATGAGATGTTAAGTCATTATTATGAGATACTAAGTCATTATTATGAGATGTTAAGTCATTATTATGAGATACTAAGTCATTATTATGAGATGTTAAGTCATTATTATGAGATACTAAGTCATTATTATGAGATGTTAAGTCATTATTATGAGATGTTAAGTCATTATTATGAGATACTAAGTCATTATTATGAGATACTAAGTCATTATTATGAGATATTAAGTCATTATTATGAGAACGTTTCTCGTTATTACGAGATTTATTTTTTCAGAATAGAATTACTTTGTAAAGAAAGTTTCTCAATATAATGTGATACTAAGTCATAATTATGAGAAAGTTTGACTTACGGAATATTTATTTTTTTCTCAGCAGTGGCGGGAACGGGCTTCCATACACTTTATATATGGTAAAGTAGGTCTATAAATGGGGGGAAAGACCCATCATGGGCTTCCGTTCTGAACTCAGGAAAAGTAGGTTATATGATCATTTTTTTAAATGTACTCCTAACATTAAATGTAAAAAGTTTACATTTTACAAAGCTTTTAAGCTATAACCTTCACATAAGGCCGGGCGCAGAGTGAATTTATTCATCACTTTTTATGTTTAATTCATAAGCGTCATTTGGTGATTCAACCGAATTTTTCTAAAATGATGTTTGTCGTTCCAGTGCTAGTGGTTCCTGTTCTTGGTGATGAAAATGGCCCATCCCAAATGTCTCCATGATATTCCGGTCTCAAGATATGGCTATAGGATTCATTTTGACTTGAGGAATCAAAGTTGGCAAGAAACGAAAGAGTTTATTCTTTCCTATTGTTTCATAGACTTTATGCGCCGCCATCTTTATTGTCTTTGAACTTCCGTTTGTTGCGCCAGCTCTGAATTGATACGGCATATTGCTGTCAAAGAATAATTAGATGGTGAACATTAACTGAGCAGATGTCTTAACGAATGTCAGGGACGATTTTAAAACGAGCAGTTAATCCATAAATATGTAAGATCACTGTGAAAATACAAACCGGAAGAGAAAAGACAAGAGTGCAGCTCTTTAAAAGGGCTTTATAAGGTCCACATCAGAGTAAACAAGGGGGAAAATATTGAGAATTTATTGGATGGTTGTTGTTACTGACAGTTTGTCCCGCCCACGGGCCAGTAAACACGTCATCAGAGAAGAGAGAAAGTTGTTTTGATTAAAGATTACGAGGCACATGACTTTAAAAAAACAAAAAAATCATTCATAATAAACACTGCAATGTGTATTAATCACATGGTGACTTTAATGTCTGTACAGCGCAAACAGTGTGGGATAAGCAATGTGGCAAAGTTTAATACTTAGGTGGCTTCACTATATTACGGTCTGTCCATTCTTGTTTCTAGAATGTTTTGTGTTCCAAAAAGTGCCGAAGCTGCAGGCCAGCGAAATGGAAAGCAGCATGCGGTATACTATCGTGCACTTCTGGAGTCAGAATCTGTCATTTGTCAAAGTCTGTGTTTATGTGTTATGTCTTCCAAAAAAGCATCTGTGAGACCGCCGATGTAGCCAATGAAAGCTCCGCGCAAAGCAATTCTCACACACTCGCTCGAAAGGAAATTAAACGCCTCATGGTATTTTTCGCTCCATGCCTCTCCCTTTGTTTCCTTTAATTACAGTTTGGTGGTTAATAAACTCCTTTCCTGCTGGTGCTTCATTAACCATTCTGATTGTTATGATAACATGTTTGTTTTTCAGTTCCTTTTCACAAAGTTGAGATAGTTTTCTACGCCACACGTTTCCAGGTTAGCGATGGTCGGGTTAACTAAACTCGGCGGCTCAGCTGCGCATTTTGAATTAAAATCTCTCAAAATCAGAGGTTTGGATTAGGTGGCCTTAACTGCTATGTGCTTAACCATGTGATACAATACACTTGCATTGAAGTGTGTGCATTACTTAACATTTGTATACTCATAACCATAACTCCTGAACCTAAGCATACCTTAAACAAATGTTCCAGATCAGAATGTTACACAGTAAGTAATATAATGTGTCACACAGTCACAGCTTGTTTCCACCACTGAATACAACAGAAAAAATGTAACTTTTTAGTCTCACAATTATTACTTTTTTCTTGTAATTGTGAGTTTACTTTTTTGTCAGATTTTTCACGATATAAACTCGCAATTGCGAGAAATAAAGTCAGAATTGTGTGATATAAAGTCAGAATTATGATATAAAGTCAGATTTGTGTGATATAAATTCATCAAAGCATTATAAAGTCCGAATTATGAGAAATAGAGTCAGAATTTTGTGATACAAAGTCAGAATTGCGAGAAGTCAGAATTGCATGTTATAAAGTAGAATTGTGTGATACAAAGTCAGAATTATGATATAAATTCAGAATTGTGTGATATAAAGTCAGATTTGTGTGATATAAATTCATCAAAGCGTTATAAAGTCCGAATTACGAGAAATAAAGTCAGAATTTTGTGATTTAAAAGTCAGAATTGCGAGAAATAAAGTCAGAATTGCATGCTATAAAGTAGAATTGTGTGATACAAAGTCAGAATTGTGATTTAAAGTCAGAATTGTGTGATATAAATACATCAAAGCGTTATAAAGTCCAAATTACAAAAAATAAAGTCTGAATTGCGAGAAATAAAGTCAGAATTGCATGTCATAAAGTCAGAATTTTTTTATATAAAGTCAGAATTGTGAGAAATAAAGTCAGAATTGTGTGATATAAAGTCAGAATTTTTTTATATAAAGTCAGAATTATGATATAAAGTCAGATTTGTGTGATATAAATTCATCAAAGCGTTATAAAGTCCGAATTACGAGAAATAAAGTCAGAATTTTGTGATTTAAAAGTCAGAATTGCGAGAAATAAAGTCAGAATTGCATGTTATAAAGTAGAATTGTGTGATACAAAGTCAGAATTGTGATTTAAAGTCAGAATTGTGTGATATAAAGTCAAAATTGTGTGATATAAATACATCAAAGCGTTATAAAGTCCAAATTACAAAAAATAAAGTCTGAATTGCGAGAAATAAAGTCAGAATTGCATGTTATAAAGTCAGAATTTTTTTATATAAAGTCAGAATTGTGTGATATAACCTCGGAATTGTGAAAAACGTCACCTGACTATTTCTCGCAATTGTGAGTTTATATCTCGCAACTCTGAGAAAAGGAGTCCGGATTGTCACATAAAGAGTCGCAACTATCTCGATTTATTTTTTTATTCAGTGGCGGAAACGAGCTTCCATACACCTCCTGAAATAAAGCATAGCCAAAGATTTTAACTCAGACTCGACCCGTTGAAAAATCCTTTCACCCATTTGCTTAACTTGCGATTTCTGCAGCACGAACGCGGCGAGCGAGCGAAGAAGGCAGCAGATTGCCAGCCATAAACTCGGAGGGGTCAAGCGGGGTTGGGAGAGACTCCCATGCTCCCGGGTAATTTCCCTGCGGCCGCTGTCGAAAAGACAGCTACGCTAAGTGGAGGCCTTTCTTTTCACACATGACAAATGGGTAGTCCTCGTCAGTGGACACACCTGTTACTGGAAACACTTGAGATTTTACACTTTCGAGAGTGGCCTTATTACCATCCGCCCGCTCAAAGGTCCCGAACAATGGTCGCGGACGCTAACAATGCTCCGGGCCCAGGGCTAAAGAGAGTCCCGTCAAAGCCAGGCTTGTGCCGGGCAACACCGGGGGCTGCAATTGAAAATAAATTTCAGTTGAATAAGGGCATGGGGCACATCGGAGGAACCCGCAAGCTTCGGCTAGAACAAAAGCAGTTGTGGGGATAAGTTATTGACTCTGCTGACAGGATGAATGCAGTTCATTATGCCTGCCAGTTACTCCAGTCCATGTCCTGGGCTGAATTAGGTGGCAGGTGCATGAGCCATTTTGCATTGCCCCCGGGGAATGCCTAAGGCCTGTCATCAGCTGATTTCATAGACAAATGTTTATCCCATACAGCCAAAACAGAAAGCATATTTCCATCATAAGAGCGTTTTGCAACAGCCATTAGTGTCACTGCTCATTTGCATGTTAATTGTGCAGTTAAAGCGGCAACTATTGTTCACACTATGGTACGCTGAAAGCAAATTTGGTGTCGAAACAGTTTTCACAAAGACACTGCCAGCAAATGCCACCATGACGACGAATCGGCGAGTGACACATTTCATTTCAAACGTGACGTTTTGAAATCTAGAGAGACAAAATGTATTTTCTTCTAAAACTCGAAATGCCAGTCCAGAGCGGCTTTATTGATTTAAAGTGCTTTTGCGCATCGTATCACCCAAGAACTGCATTTGCAACACCATCGTTCTACTACCGTTTACAGGGCAGAAACTTCAAGCAGAACGTCCTCATTTAAATTGATAATTCTTCGGCGTTCATCCTGGAAGGACTTCATTGCGGATAACCAAATTACAAGCTAAACAGACTAAGCAGGAAAGCACAAACCCTGGAGCTAAATGACAGAGAAGCAGATCCTTTTTGTGTTAGTCAATCTACAACATCCAAGTCAGCATTTGGCATCTCTTTTTACTCTAAATACGACAACATAAAAGAGCGAGGCTCTCAGTTCTGTGCTCCGTAATGTTCTCCTACTGTGTCTGACAGATGGCGTTCACTAGTTGGCCATAAATGGCTGTCACTGAGTGTTTGTCTGTCTGCCAGTAGCCTATGGATAAGGGACTCCCTGGGAGAATGTTACTGCCCTGATATTGCCGAAAACGAAATGTCCTTGATTGTCAACCGCCAACGAGCAAGGTCCTCGTGCCACCCGGCCTTCTGGTCAGAGAGAGGGAGGTTTCAGGTGTGATCAACGGACGTGAGTTTATTTAAATTGTAGCCTGACACATGCTTGAAAGCTGCCACCGCTAATGTGGCACGAGGTGAACATGCTCTGTAAGATGTTGGGGTCCATTGGGTCACCCGGGTTCACTCGAAGGAGAGGTATACGATTATGTAAATGTTTTGATGAAGCTGCCTGAGCAGGTTAAAATGTTTTTCTTCCTCTCCCAGTTGAGTGTACAGATACAGCTATATAAGTAAACCAGTCGTCCTGTAGGTGCTTTGAAAATGTTACTCATTTAAGCTGTCTGACTCATAAAGTCCACAAATGATGGGACTTTGGGGCGGGAGTAACTGTGCATCCAATCAGTGGCAGGTTGGGAAGCTCCAATTCCTTTTTCTGCCATTAGTGGTGACGAAATGACAGAAATTGCCTTTTCTGCAAACCACCTGACTAGAGAATCAGTGTACTTATATAAACAGTGGTGACCTAAACTGTTTCAGAACTCACTGAGATTGGACGGAGAGCTCTTTTTCTGAAAAGTAAACTTTGTTTATTTGAAATGTTTATTAGAAGAGAAACAAATTTAGTGAGCCTGTCTGAATGAATAAAGATAAGATATCTCAGTCTGATTTGACTCCAGTTCTCTGTGTTTTGAATGGTCCTCAAGAGGTGAGTATAAAGTATAACAGTATAAAATCCTGACGCACAAATTCGGCGCTACATCATGTTTTGCATTTCTTTTCAAAATATTTGTTGACTAAATTACATGAAGCTTATTATAAATGAAATAAAGTTTATTATAATATTTGGGATGGATCAACATCCTTTGCTCTGCTGCGTCTTTCCTTCTCTCAAAATTCACATTTTACTACTCTGTGATATATACTGAACCTAAATATGGAAATTATGGTTTCTTCTCTTGAATTTCTTCCTTCCATTCTATCTAACCTTACATTTCATTTCTTTAAATGTAATAAAACTACACTGACGCTGTCTACACTGATACAGTGTACAGATGTGTTCAGTTCCTGAAGTCATTATAATCACTGACACTGTCTACACTGATACAGTATACAGATGTGTTCAGTTTCTGAAGTCATTATAATCACTGTCTACACTGATACAGTATACAGATGTGTTCAGTTTCTGAAGTCATTATAATGACTGACGCTGTCTACACTGATACAGTTTACAGATGTGTTCAGTTCCTGAAGTCATTATAATCACTGACACTGTCTACACTGTTACAGTATACAGATGTGTTCAGTTCCTGAAGTCATTATAATCACTGTCTACACTGATACAGTGTACAGATGTGTTCAGTTTCTGAAGTCATTATAATCACTGTCTACACTGATACAGTTTACAGATGTGTTCAGTTTCTGAAGTCATTATAATGACTGACACTGTCTACACTGATACAGTTTACAGATGTGTTCAGTTCCTGAAGTCATTATAATCACTGACACTGTCTACACTGTTACAGTATACAGATGTGTTCAGTTCCTGAAGTCATTTTAATCACTGTCTACACTGATACAGTTTACAGATGTGTTCAGTTCCTGAAGTCATTATAATCACTGACACTGTCTACACTGATACAGTATACAGATGTGTTCAGTTTCTGAAGTCATTATAATCACTGACACTGTCTACACTGATACAGTGTACAGATGTGTTCAGTTTCTGAAGTCATTATAATGACTGACGCTGTCTACGCTGATACAGTATACAGATGTGTTCAGTTCCTGAAGTCATTATAATCACTGACGCTGTCTACACTGATACAGTATACAGATGTGTTCAGTTTCTGAAGTCATTATAATCACTGTCTACACTGATACAGTATACAGATGTGTTCAGTTTCTGAAGTCATTATAATGACTGACACTGTCTACACTGATACAGTATACAGATGTGTTCAGTTTCTGAAGTCATTATAATGACTGACACTGTCTACGCTGATACAGTATACAGATGTGTTCAGTTTCTGAAGTCATTATAATCACTGTCTACACTGATACAGTATACAGATGTGTTCAGTTTCTGAAGTCATTAAAATGACTGACACTGTCTACACTGATACAGTATACAGATGTGTTCAGTTTCTGAAGTCATTATAATCACTGACGCTGTCTACACTGATACAGTATACAGATGTGTTCAGTTCCTGAAGTCATTATAATCACTGACGCTGTCTACACTGATACAGTATACAGATGTGTTCAGTTTCTGAAGTCATTATAATCACTGTCTACGCTGATACAGTATACAGATGTGTTCAGTTTCTGAAGTCATTATAATCACTGTCTACACTGATACAGTATACAGATGTGTTCAGTTCCTGAAGTCATTATAATCACTGACACTGTCTACGCTGATACAGTATACAGATGTGTTCAGTTTCTGAAGTCATTATAATCACTGACACTGTCTACACTGATACAGTATACAGATGTGTTCAGTTTCTGAAGTCATTATAATGACTGACACTGTCTACGCTGATACAGTATACAGATGTGGTCAGTTCCTGAAGTCATTATAATCACTGACACTGTCTACACTGATACAGTATACAGATGTGTTCAGTTTCTGAAGTCATTATAATCACTGACACTGTCTACACTGATACAGTATACAGATGTGTTCAGTTTCTGAAGTCATTATAATGACTGACACTGTCTACGCTGATACAGTATACAGATGTGGTCAGTTCCTGAAGTCATTATAATCACTGACACTGTCTACACTGATACAGTATACAGATGTGTTCAGTTTCTGAAGTCATTATAATGACTGACACTGTCTACACTGATACAGTATACAGATGTGTTCAGTTTCTGAAGTCATTATAATGACTGACACTGTCTACACTGATACAGTTTACAGATGTGTTCAGTTCCTGAAGTCATTATAATCACTGACACTGTCTACACTGTTACAGTATACAGATGTGTTCAGTTCCTGAAGTCATTATAATCACTGTCTACACTGATACAGTGTACAGATGTGTTCAGTTTCTGAAGTCATTATAATCACTGTCTACACTGATACAGTTTACAGATGTGTTCAGTTCCTGAAGTCATTATAATCACTGACACTGTCTACACTGATACAGTATACAGATGTGTTCAGTTTCTGAAGTCATTATAATCACTGACACTGTCTACACTGATACAGTGTACAGATGTGTTCAGTTTCTGAAGTCATTATAATGACTGACGCTGTCTACGCTGATACAGTATACAGATGTGTTCAGTTCCTGAAGTCATTATAATCACTGACGCTGTCTACACTGATACAGTATACAGATGTGTTCAGTTTCTGAAGTCATTATAATGACTGACACTGTCTACACTGATACAGTATACAGATGTGTTCAGTTTCTGAAGTCATTATAATGACTGACACTGTCTACGCTGATACAGTATACAGATGTGTTCAGTTTCTGAAGTCATTATAATGACTGACACTGTCTACACTGATACAGTATACAGATGTGTTCAGTTTCTGAAGTCATTATAATCATTGACGCTGTCTACACTGATACAGTATACAGATGTGTTCAGTTCCTGAAGTCATTATAATCACTGACGCTGTCTACACTGATACAGTATACAAATGTGTTCAGTTTCTGAAGTCATTATAATGACTGACACTGTCTACGCTGATACAGTATACAGATGTGTTCAGTTTCTGAAGTCATTATAATCACTGTCTACACTGATACAGTATACAGATGTGTTCAGTTCCTGAAGTCATTATAATCACTGACACTGTCTACGCTGATACAGTATACAGATGTGTTCAGTTTCTGAAGTCATTATAATGACTGACACTGTCTACGCTGATACAGTATACAGATGTGGTCAGTTCCTGAAGTCATTATTATCACTGACACTGTCTACACTGATACAGTATACAGATGTGTTCAGTTTCTGAAGTCATTATAATGACTGACACTGTCTACACTGATACAGTATACAGATGTGTTCAGTTTCTGAAGTCATTATAATGACTGACACTGTCTACACTGATACAGTATACAGATGTGTTCAGTTTCTGAAGTCATTATAATGACTGACACTGTCTACACTGATACAGTATACAGATGTGTTCAGTTTCTGAAGTCATAATCACTGACACTGTCTACACTGATACAGTATACAGATGTGTTCAGTTCCTGAAGTCATTATAATCACTGACACTCTCTACACTGATACAGTATACAGTTTCTGACATACTGCATACGATTGATTCTGTCGACAACAGCATGAATGAAAGAGTGAAGTAATGTTTGTTTTGACGTATCCTGTTTAAACAGCTCGTTTGTTTCTCTCTACAGAGAATGTGTCACACGGTCATTATTTGCCATATAAATGGGAGCTTTTAGAAAACTTTACTTTTTATTTCTGTTTATGAATTTTCCGCTTATAATTACAAATTCGACAAAGGCATGAGCAGTTATTACCACTTAGCAACTCACAGTTATGGCAATTCCCACATGACTTGAATGCACCATTAATTCTTTGTGGCACAGCTGACAGAAAGTTTGAAAGTACAGATAAAGCGAGATGTGAGATGTCTGTAGGCCGTAATATGTGTGCCAGCTCGTGTCTTGGCATAGTGAAGTATGGTAGTGCCCCTCACTGTAGGGGACATTGTTCGACAACATGATCTAGGCACACAATGATTGTGCTTAATAGACATGGCAGATTTCTTGTACTCGTTTGTAAGGTTTACTCAGAATGAGATGCTATCGACTTTACCAGACAGATAAAAATGTCAAATATGTGCACATATTGCATACTATGACACATTCAGAGACCTTAAAACGAATGCACTGAACACAGGTTTCTACCAGCGGCGGAATAATGCGAGATGATTCTCCATTAGGCAAGCGTATGGATTGCCTCTCCCGAGACGCATTATCTCAAACAAATCTGATTGAGCAAAATTGATACAGTTACTACTTAATCACTCACACAAAGGGGAGTGGTGTACGCTAATTAGGGGCACATCATGCAGCCTTTTGGTAAATGGCTGGCTGTCAGCGCTCGTCGGCCGCTGAGAGAGAAGCTAGTTAGCACAGGGATGGCTGAGACACTGACAGTTTGGCTGAACGAACGCTTCACGCGTGGCACGGGGTAAAGCATCAATGAATGCAGATGGTCCAATGCAAGCTTGTGCTCCAAGTGCTCATTATAGTGTGCTCAGAGTCATAGTATGGAGAGTATAACGTGATCTGGATCGGTTCCTAAAAGGTTGATGATTCAGATGCTGCTCGTGGTGACCTATGAACTATTGCCACTGTTGGAGGTTTGGAATAATTAGGATTTTTTAAGAAAGAAGTCTCTTCTGCTCACCAAGGTTGCATTTATGTGATCAAAAATACTCGGGTAAAAGCGGTAATATTGTGAAATATGATTTAAAATTTTAAATAACTGATTACTATGTGAATATGTATTCCTGTGATCGTTTTCAGCATCATTACTCCAGTCTTCAGTGTCACATGATCCTTCAGAAATCATTCTAATGTGATGATTTCGGATTATTATCAATGTTGAAAACAGTTGTGCTGCTTCCATTAAAAAAACTTTATTCAGCAAGGATGCAAAAAGGGGACAGTAAAGTGTTTCTGTTTTAAATAAATGCGGTTCTTTTGAACTTATTGGGGAAAAATCAAAAGATCCCTGTTTCCACAGAAATTTAGTGTAATGTGTAACATAAAGTATCATAGACTTCATGCCACAAGTCAAAGGTTGGGCCTTTATTTCAGGACTGCCGGAGCGATGTGAGGTTTGGCAAGCTCAGTGAATCTGGCCGTGTGCCAGAAGAAATCAGTCACACTAGGTGAATCTGAATAGCATTAAAATGTAAACGACAGACGGTTTCTAGTGAAAACAAACCTACAATGAATTGAAAGATGCCTGTTTTACTTCTTATACACGTAGTTTCTAAGGATATTATATTGTCAATTATTCAATGAAACACACAAAGAAAATATATAGTAGTTTGCTGTAAATTTCTTTATTTACCTTATAAAAAACATAAGCAATAAGGTTACGAATACAGTCACAGCTATAGGTATTCTGCAAGCCTCAAATCACTATATCAGATCTAGCATGTTACAACCGCAAAAGAATAAACAGTAATGACTATTTCAGTCAGCGCAGCAGAGCATGCATCATTTTGCAAATAGCTGATTTAAAATCAAATGCATAATCTTTCATAATTCAAATGTCTAATGGAAACCTTTTCATTATGTGCTAGCAAGTTTTATTGACAAAAAGTATATATTTTGAGGAATTTCTTATTACTAGTGAACAAAAGGCACTTAATTGTTCATGTGAACATGTTACAAAGTTTACATTACGGCATGTTGAATGGCTTTGAGCTACAATGTGAAGCTCCATTGTGTGTGTGTGTGTGTGTGTGTGTGTGTGTGTGTTGTGCACTGGTGTGAAAACAGAAGTGACAGCAGCGCTGGTCTGTCGTCAGTGAAGCCCCCCACGTCTGGCAAGGCCAGAGTCATCATATGGACAAATCACAACTGATCTGGGCCTGTAATGGATGCCAGATGTTAACGTTTTGTACCCAATGGCTCTCCTGAGAGCTCACCTAATCGGAAGAGAGACATCGCTGTGGGTGTGAGTGTGTGTGTGTGTGTGTGTGTGTGAGAGACTGCAGCTGATATTTCACAATATTTATATTCAAGCACGATATAAATATAAATATATGAGCATGATCTTAAAACCCTTAAATGTTTTTTTTTTTAAATGTGGGGTATAGATAAATAATATTTCGATGCATTACATCACACATTATATATATAGTCCAAAAAGACCATGCAATTAAAGACAAAAGTTGTTATTATTATTAAAAAAAAAACATTAGGTCACTGATCAAATTTGTACGAAAGCCCAGATTTATTAACTATACTGTGATTAAAGCAAAAAGGGGACATAACAAAAAAAAAAAAGGAAATACAGTTATCAACCTAGACATTTTTTGAAAACAATTCATTTCAATGGTCCACTTTAGACATTCTACTAACTGTAAGTAATGCTGCACCTACATGTCAACTAACTAACTCTCATTAGAGTATTAGTTGACTGTTATAGAATAAGTTGACACGCAGTTGCAAAATGACTGAGTAGAATGTCTAAAGTCGACTATCAAAGTAAAGTGTTACCAATTTTTGGCATTAGAAATTAGAAGTATGCAAAAAGGTTGAATGTGCCGTAGTATGAGCATTAATTAATGAGTTTGTGGTTATAAACCGTGTGTATGTTTTATTCCTATAGCTGAAACGAGCAAAACCAGCATTGTAATGCAGAATCCTGCTGACTATCTGCAGCAGTTCTCTCTGACAGATCGCCGAGCGTTCAGTTGTGCTCAGAAGGCAGTGGAGGGTATAATGATCTGGGTGGAATCACAGGCCACTGTTATGGGAAATACAGCAGATGTTGGGTTATATGTGTTGGATGCTGAAATGCAATATAACAGCTGCTCACCATGAGACAGACAATCAGGAAAGAGTGTGAGTGACTGCTACTGTGGACCAGTCGCCACAACAAAAGTGCTGAAACTGTCCGTTTCATCTGTTCGGATTCATCTTATTATTTTGTTTTTCATTTGTACAAACATATAAAAAGTGAATTATTTTATCAATAACACACCCATCCATCTGCTGATTACTTTGATCTAATTTAATAATGCTGAGTATAAAAATATCAATAAATAGTTTCCATCACTCCAGCTTCCATTCCATCATTTATTACAGCTTGTCGAATTTGCGCAAAAACACGCCGTTTTTGTGAGTGTCCCTTTAAATGCAAATGAGCTGCTGCTCCAGAAGAGGGCGGAGCTTTAACAGCTAAACACAACAACAAAGCTGGAGAATCTCACGCAGACAAAAGTTCATCCTTACATTGTTCAAACCGGAGTCGACACTGATGGAGAGAGAAAAGTTCCGACTTTTAGACGTTTCTGAACGGTTAGTGGATAAATTGATGTAGTTGCTGTGGAGTTGATCATGTGTCGTCACGTTCGTCTTTTTTCCTTGAATCGGCCCTCGTTTGTGAAGCGGTCCGGCGTAAAATGACGGCGTCAACAACACTCGACTACAACAACTCTTCCTCTTCTCTAAAGCAGCCTGAAATGGCTCCGCCCCCTTTGTTGAGTGTTCTCGGGGGCGGGGTTTATGTAAATTTTAGGGTTTGTGATGCCACTAACCTGGGAAGAAGCTCGTTGTAGTTCCTTCCAGCCGTTTGTTGTAGTTCTTAAAAGAAAATATCTCTTGAATTTTGAGCGTCGTAACTTTGCAGATGTTTATGATCAAACAGCAACATTACACACTAACTAAAGATTAAAAAAAAAAGTGAAATCATAGTCAACCAAACCTTTAATGTCAAAGAACTTCACAAAATCTGTCATTTTCTCTCTCCGTTTGGATGCAGTAAAACACGCACGGATCCAGCAGAAAACATCTGGCTCATGTTTGCAGTTTCTTCTCTCACTGCACGCCATGATCCCGACCTTGAATCAGGATTAGGCATAAAATAATGTGAGGATTGGCTGAGAATTGAGTTCAGAAGAAGACCGGATTCTCGTCTTTGAGGCAGTTTTTCTGCTGATTAAAGGTTCAAGACTTCTTCAACTTTCAAATAGTTGCCGAAAGCAAAATTGCTACAAAATGCACATCATATTTTGTGAGAAAGAGACACTCCAGAGCATAGCAGGCTCTGAATAAAGCTCAGAAATAAGCATTGGATTTCATGCAGCAAATATGATGCAGGACGGTGCAATAACAAATATATCAATCAAAAGACTTTTTTATACCTCTCTACATCATTTTGCCCATTTCTGTTTAGTGCACCCATTCAGTAATACAGCACAGTGATTAACGGTACAAATCTTTCTCATCTCATCCACTGTGATGGACACATTTTGGAGCCATTCTCTATGGAGACCAAACCCATGCCGAGCAGCCCAGTTTCCGCCGCGACGAGAGGAAATGCAGCAAGGCTGCGGCTGTCGCTCTCGTCAATCAAAGCCCTCGTTCGTTCTGATCCATCGCTCTCACTCCATCTGTGCTATAGATCCGCTGGAGTGACGGGGGCCGGCGACATCCTTATTATCCCATTAGCTAGCCGTTGCACTTCCCTCAATGTAAAGCTCTGGCACTGCAGGATCCTAATGTCACTGGAGAGTGCATGAGATCACCTGCTGCTGGAGAAGCCCCGCTGATGCTGCAGGTTTCTGCTCCGCTCAAAGAGCAAAGATGGCACACTTCTGTGGTCAGTTTCTGACACATATGTCACCCGGGACAATACAGCCTGCTGTCGACTCACTTGGACATATTGACAAACAAATCTCAATACGTCAATCCTGAACGGAGTGCGCCGCAAGAGATTTTCAAATTAAAATATAATAGGTATTGATAATAGATTGACAAGTCATTGCTTTAAGTTTAAAACCCTGTATGTATTAAGTAAAGGAAACTCAAACCATTTGAGGAAACCGGTTGCCTTACAACATAACTCATACACATTAAGAGTAAAGTCAACTTAAAGATTTTAAGTTTATTCCACTCATTCAATTTGTGTTAAAATCTATATAGCTGCTTAAATGGTTTGCGGAATCTGACTGAATTCTTTGAATTTAATCAAACTTGAAGCAATAAAGTTACATAAAAATAAGCAAAAACTAAGGCAATGATGATAGAACATTCATGTATTTATTATAATGCAATTAGTTGATGAGCATATGAAAGCTATAAAAGCATAACCTACAAGCGTAATTTCTCAGAAAACATCATTTAAAGGAAATCAGAGAACATGGAATAAGTTCAAATTTCTTTTAAATATGTTGTGGTCAGCCACAGACGTAAGATATTAGATTAAATAAATGAAATAATTAGAGTTTAAAATAGCATATTATTTCTAGTAACTTATTCAGATTGAGTTCTGCTTAATATGATTCATTTCTGAGTTTACATAAAAAATATTTAAGTTGAATTCACTTAAGTAAAAACTTTTATGTAAAATGAGCTTATTTCATTTAGCAATTTTTACTTTTACAGTGTATTTCCATCCACACTGAAAATTCAACTCTAAAATTTCACGAATAATTGCAAGAAATCGGCACTGAGTTAAAAGTATAGACTGAAATAGTATTTTCCTGTAAAACGTACTCCAATTATTTGATTTGATTTACAGCTTTGAAAAATCGTGAGTGAATTTTACAGTATTCTTAAAGATTATTTCACTGAATATTTTCTAGTAAATTTCATACAAAAAAAAATTCGGCAAGAAACTGCATTAAATGTGACATTTTCAAATGGAAAGATTGAAATAGTGTTTTCTTTACAATATTTTTTACAGCGTAAATAAGATACTACAATATTTTCTACATGCTTTCTAATTTGCATTGAAGTCCATTTTTGTTGTTAAAATATTATCAGCATGAGGACATGAATTTCTGAAAGCATGCATTAATATTAGAAACTGGATGGATCGTATTATGTCAACAGAACTCAACAAAATAATGTTTGCCACTTAAAAATTTAACTTGCAACCGTGCATTCATTAGTTGTGGTAACAGGCTCCCTGAATTACTTTAAACGATTCTTATACATTTAATTAGACTGATGCAAATAAAACTTTGGCCGAAGTTGAGCTTTCTTTACGTAACTCCAAATGCAAGACCTCACAGCTACAGTTTTGAGGATTTCATTGTTTGTTAGTCCAAATTTCTCTTTAGTTTGGAAAGATGTAAGGCAAAGGATCTCCCATCTGGGAAGGATTATATTCAGTGTGGAATTAACGCTATTCGTTGTGCAAAAGCAGCTTAACGATATCAAATTAAGTAAGAGCGGAATAATGATATCGCACATGGATTTGTTCCCGATCAGCCGACGGCAGGGTTGTGACCGCACTGTTCGATTCTCTTTCCATCAAATCGGCCTGTCAGAGCTGTCAGTCAGAGCAAACACACCTCCATCTCCATCTGTCTTTACCCACCGGGAGAACAGAAAGTGATTTTCTCCTATTAGCAACTCATTAGAGTCATAGTTGCACTTTCTTCTTGAGTCTATTCCCTCTACATTAGGGCTGATTTGAATACCTGTGCTGGCCTTTGTCCCTCAGGCCGGCCCTGGTGCTCCGATGGCCTCTGTTATGTAGGAGCGGGGCCAGTCTGATGGAGGTTGTTCAGAGGTCATCCATCACCTTCTGTCAAACAGGAGGTGACCTCCCGGAGAGCCTCCGCCCATCTCCTCCCCTCCCACTGCCTGATCCCGGCATGCCGCCACATAGGATGAGTTCAGCCAAGAAGTTTCAGTGTGTGTGTGTGTGTGTGTACTTGTTTTGACTATACTTGTGAGCAGGGTTGGGGAGTAACGGAATACAAGTAACTTAGTTACGTATTTAAAATACAACATTTGAGTAACAGTTACAGTTCCATTTTAAATGGGTGGTAATCAGATTACAGTTCCATCTGAAAAGTGTTTTAGATTACCAAAGTGATTACTTTGAGTTTTAATGTCATTTAAACAGCGATTGGTGATTCTCTGACTCTGACAGTGTGAAAAAGACGAGTTCAGTTTCATCGACATTTAATACTTTTAAGAGGATCATAAAAATGTTGTTATTTTTATTTAGTTCTGTCCTGAACAAGACAAAATGACTGAATTTATAAAAACAACTGAACTGTCCTGTCATGACCTGATGATCCATGACTGTTTTCATGTTTTGAGAGTCATTTTATAATTCACTCGTCACTGCTACTTTTTCTCACAATTTGTTTTTTTCCCTCACAATTGTGAGTTTGTGTTTCACAATTCGGACTTCTTTTTCTCAGAATTGCGAGATTTAAACTCACAATTGCAAGTTATAAAGTCAGAATTGGAAGATATAATATCATAATATCATAATATCATAATTTTGACTTTTCTCAATATTGTGTGTTTATATTTAATAATTATGACTTTTCTCAATATTGCAAGTTTCTATCTCAAAATTCTGACTTTTCTCAATATTTTTAGTTCATATCTCATAATTTTGACTTCTCAACATTGTCAGTTTATATCTCACACTTTTGACTTTATAACTCACAACTGCAACTTTATATCATGCAATTCTGAGGGAAAAATTAAATATTGTAAGAAAAGAAAATATTGACCTGATATAAAATCAACGGAAGTCTATGCAATGTCCTCACTAAGATAGCAAAACAAACCTGTGTGTGTGTGTGCTGAAAATCACTTCAACACCTAAATTTGAGATTTATGTATTTTAATTGCATATAAATCAAACTTATAAACTCATTATGATTTGTATTTGACAGTCATATATAAATAAGAGAGGTCAGATTGCATCCATTTGATTAAATTTAAATAATCACATGTTTACATTTATTGAAATTGCTTAGAATGAGTATAAATCTGTTCAGTGTGAAAACAATGAACTTTATTCAGTTGAAAAGTATGAACATGATTACAATTATGGCTATGTTTATTTAGGGTGAAACAAATTGGATTTTTTGCTGATAAAAACATAAACCTGGTTATTGAGTACTTCAAACAAATGCAGTTTGTTAGTAGTATTAAAGAAATATTTCATTTATGTATGATTGACAGATGTGCATCACATTAATATAATATAATTGTCTATATTTATATATAGACAAACAATCCTTTTGATTTTGGGCCGGAGTGTGATCCGGATATGTTTTCATGGATTTCACCCCCTTGCATTGGATCAGTATGACACTACTTTTATCCCGTGGGTATTTATTAATAATAATGAATGTGTAGGTTATATATCATTCTGGTACAGTCTTCAGTGTTAGCTGCTAATGAAAATAAAATATTGTTAATGTGAGAAACACATGGACGATTCGGTTGCACAAGTGAGCAGAAACTTTTTTTTCTGCCCACGCTGTGGGCATGAAAAGTGCACGAAGGCTGGACGCGTGTACCATCTGTGCGCTCGAGTCTTATGTGAGGACGGCAGAGCCTGGACGCTTTATTTACTAAATCAACAGACCAACTACTGAGCCGAGCTCACAGCTGGGAAACAATCCTGTCTATCGGAATCATTTTCCCAATGGCAGGCCTTCCTGGCAGTTACAGCAAATACTAGCAGAAACGTAAGCAGACGGGGACACATCTGTTTTAGCAGCAATATCTATAAACAGTATATTTATGTGTCAGGCAGGTTTGTTTCTCAAACCATTTAAACGGATCTAATTAAATCAATTGAGATGTTGTACAACTGATAATGAAACGATAAAGCAATACGCCACGAGAGGCCGTGCAGAACTGCGATTTTACCACGGTAAGAGGTGATCTTAGTCAATAAACAACAACAGTCAACAAAAATCAGAAAGTTTGCCAAGAAAAACTAAATGTCTTGCTTGAAAGTTGAAAAAAAAGAGGCTTGGAATCAGAGTATTCAGTTTGAAAACAAGCTTGATCCAATTATGCACCTTTAAAATTATTACGAAATTTCTATTTTGGGAAGTAAATAGTTCATTTGCATGTGAATTGAATATACAAATTGAACAATTTGTATTATACTTGAATACTGAAATATAAATGGAAATACTAATTAATTTACCAAAGGTGTCATTTTCAATGACGTATAATAATCGTCTTGTTTTTGTACTTTTTGTGTATAAAATTTTAAACGTAGCTAGTAAAGCTTCAGCTACACCTTGTGAACAATGTGTAAAATTATTACGAAATTTACATTTTGGGAAGTAAACAGTTAATTTGCATGTGAATTGAATATACAAATTGAATAATTTGTATTATACTTGAATACTGAAATATAAATGGAAATACTAATTAATTTACCAAAAAGTGTCATTTTCAATGACGTATAATAATCGTCTTGTTTTTGTACTTTTTTGTATATAAAATTGTGAACAATGTGTAAAATTATGTAAAATTATCCAGAAATTTTCTATGAGGAGTGAGATAAACTAATCTTAAAAAAAATATTCTACTTTTCAGCTTTTGTGTTGAAGTTGATGATGTCACGTCGGGGGCGTGGCCGAGCGCAATTCCAAACCGGCGGGAAAATCCATGGCGAAGAAAATAACATTAAAGTCTCAAGGTCAATTTTAAGCTAATACGAACTTCATGTTCATAAATGACGTATTTTACGAGGAGGCAGTTTCGTATGAATTTGAACGATTTTGATTGTACAAAAACATACAGTTTTCAAAGAAACTCATTATGAAGGAGGACCGCCCCAAACCTTCCCGTCACTGGGGTTTAAACAGATCTTAGGAAAAGTGACATTCCTACGAATTAGCCATCTATTAAGCAAAACGTTAATCGCTGTGTTGGTTCTACTTATATAGCCATAACAATGATTCAATGGTAGATAGTGAAAAGCATATCATGTATAGTGGAGTGGATTTACATGTAGCTAATGAAATGAATTCCAGGATCAAAAGGCAAAAAATGGAGGATGGAATGAAGAACAATGAACAGTGAAGGAGGATCAAGACATTTTTAAATCTATGAAGCGAGGACATTTTGAGTTTGAATAAGATAGTAACTGTATGTTAAGATGTTAAGATAACAATAATTAGTATAATACAGAATAAATAGGTTTTCTGTGAATACATATAGATATTATAATAGATATAGAATCAATATAGACATTACAGAACAATACTGTATTATTAATTACAGCAGAAGCAGACTAAAATTAGAAAATGCTGTAAAAATACAGTAAAATACTGTTTTGTAGAATTACAGCACTCGTAAACTAAATTACAGTACGTTTACTGTATATGAAAACACAGTAACTTGCTGGCAACCGTGCTGCCAGTACTGTACTGTAAAAATACAGGAAAATTGTTAACAGTGACTGTAATTTATTCCAGTAATCAAAGCTGAATTTTCAGCATCATTCCTCCAGTCTTCATTGTCACATGATCCTTCAGAAATCATTCTGATGTGATGATTTGATGCTCAAGAAATATTTCTCGGTAACTCTCATTATTACAATTTGTTTATCAGCATGCATATCAATAGGATATTGGCTGTTTAGTAGTACTTGTAAAGCAAATATTAATGATTCTGCATGACCTTAATCCCACCCAATACCTGAACTTAACTATTGATAAGTCATAATTAATAGTGAGTTAATAGTGAGAACTGTACCTTAAACTAAAGACCCATTTCTTATTATTATCAATGTTGAAAACGGTTGTGTTGCTTCATATTTTTGTGGAAACTGTTAGAAAGTACAGCATTTATTTGAAACTTACTGTCACTTTTGATCAATTGAATCAATCCTTACTACACGGGTGTGAGCAGATGTGTGATGGCATTTTACAGAACTCTTCTCATCCAATCAGAATGTGGAGTCTGTTTTATAATCAGCGAGTGAATGTGATGAAAACAAATGACAACAAACACCAGTCTTCCAGATCCATTTCAGAGGATGATGATGATGAAGATGATAAATGATCGAGCGTACAGCCGTACACAGCATTCACGGGACGCTCTCTCTCTGGTTTTGACCAGCTCTGCCGAGCCTTTGTGTGCGTCTCAGCATCATCAAAGCAGGACGGCCCGTCCCAGAGCCGCACACACAGGCCCAGTCCGTGGGCTCCTGGCGCCAGGGCCGCCGGGACACAGAGATCTCCCAGCACCCGCTTGAAGGGTGTGAAATCAGCATGATTAATAATTACAATTATTTGCAAATGTGCCAGCTGCTCTCGCGCGGCGGATACCTTTGATTTATGATGCTGTAAACGCCTCCGGCTATTGTGCTGTCCAGTGCTGGGGGACGTTTATGCTGAGCCCACCGTTACAAAATATGATTTTTTCTGCTTTCAGGGCTTTACCCTGTTCACGTCCTGACACACACACACACACACACACACACACACACACACACCTATTCCAGAGAGCCTTTCTCTCTGAACAAAAGCATCTCCTCGCTGCGGATAGGAGCAGCAATGCTATTGTGTGTGCTGTAGCTCAGAGGGAAACTTGATGTTGTTTCACGCAGGCAGTTTCATGTGGCTTCAAATGAATATGTATAAACACCCATTGACAATGTACTGAGCTACTGTATAATTCATATCTGTACATTTTATCTAAGAGCAAGGGTTGAACAATTCAGGAAATACATATATATATATATATATATATATATATATATATATATATATATATATATGCGATTGTTTCCTAAGACTACTTGATATGGCTCAAAATAAGATAAAATAAATCAAATAAATCTAGTTTGCGTCAATCTTTTTGAGTTATTATATGTTCAACCAACAAACTGCACTGAGTTACACTGTTAAAAAAATTACTGTAAATTTTACAGTATAATACTGGCAGCAGGGTTGCCAGCCAGTTACTGTAAATTTTACAGTAGTGTTACTGTAATTTAATTTACAGAATTTCCCTGTAAATAACTGTATTTTTTAAAATTATGAAGGGTCAATTTACAGCAATATTCTGTCAATTTGAGTCAAACCAACACGTGACCCCAGAATGCATTGCAGTTTACAGCAATATGCTGTATTATTAAAAAACAGCCAGCGGCTGTAAAATCATGCTGTGATTTTTACAGCAATTCATTACAGTGTATAGAGCATCAACACAAATTTTTAAGTTGATTACTCTAAAAAATAAGTTTTGGTAACATTTTTTAGTGGTGGCACTGGAACCGTTAATCTTCAATCATTAATTAATCATTAATATATTTGCATTCCAATTAACAGCTAGCAGAGAACAAGCGAAATGCAGCTTTAGCATGTCAAACGTAATCACATTAAACACTAGAAGGTCTTTGCATTTACTAAAACCATAAAATCACCATCATTTTTAACATAAATTTTTCTTATTCAGTCCTATTCAACGCATGATGAGAACTAGAAATCAACTCCCCGATTGACCGTTCGCAAAGCCCCGCCCCCTTTAGTTACTGTTGCTATGTCCGATAAGTCATGCGCTCTCACGCCACACATCATGTTCTCACGCTGTGAAAAATACATCGAGGAGCAAAGAGGACACGTGTCGACAGATAAGTCAGGTTACATTTGATGTGAAACAGTTTTAAATTTAAAATATTGTCATTTCAAGTGTGGAAAGACGTGAGTACACACAATTTTTCATGTTCAAGTTCACCAACGTTAATCTACTAACTCCCCTGACTGCTTTGTTGGACAAAATGGCGGATTCGGGGTTATGATTGGTCAGATCGCCTGTCAATCAAACTGCCTGCGAAAGGTCAATTGCTAAAGTTGTCATTAAGTTACAACACTATTACACACAATATTAAATTGATTGAATTTAATGAACTGCATTCTTATAACATTTTGATGTGTGCAATTTATGTGCCTCTAATAAAAAAAAGAAATGCAAAAATAATTACTGTTTTCAAATAGGTTTCCACAAACACTCTCCCATCTGCCATTGGTCAGACAAACTGACAGTCCCGCCCTAAACTCACAGGCTAATGTTGTTGCATCAGTCAAAGTTTTCAGGGGAATCAACCCTTGAATTATTATCGTTGTCTCTGCATAAGCTGGGCTAGAACACCAAGAAGTATTTAAACATCAAAAAATGACACACTTCAGCTTTAAAATGTTTGAAACATTTCAGATGTCTATCTTCCATGCACTTGACACCTAATGAAAAGCTAACGTTTGCTTGGTGCAGTGGTTGAGTTTGATCGCTTGGCATCGTACCCAGAGCAAATCCGAGAGGGCTGGAAGCGGCCAAGCGGACACTGATGATGTGTCTATCAGCCGCATCACCCTCCACCAGATTAGCACACTCATTAATCACTATAAGAGCCATATCAGATCATTTGCACACAAAGTGAAGCTGACAGCAAGTGCCCATAAACCTGTCCAAAGTCCTAATATGATTACGGTCCGACCGGCATCTGCGCTGTAACGGGGGTTTGTCTTTTGACAGAATGAAGAAGACAGACTGTTCATGCGTAAAATACACACCTAAATCAGTATTTAGAAAGTTGTCACTCAGTTTGGATAGGTTTTGTTTTGACGACAATATTTGGTGACATATTTGAAACAATATTATGATCAATTGATCAGGCAGCCGTTAGAATGTGGCCGATTTTTTAATTAGGGAGGGAAAAGTTTAGGATATATTATTATCCTATATTATTGTCTCTTTAATTACTTCTTCTCGATTTTTAAACATATATTTATTGACAAGTGTATTTATTTGTACACTTGGCTTCAAGGCATTATGTGTTGCCTGCTTAATCTTTAACACCATGTAAGCATTTTCAGCCAAAATCTTTACTGCGACAAAAGTAATTTTCAACCATATAGGGAAAGACGTCGTTCCCAAACATTTCTCAACATTGTCTTTTAAATGACGTCTAATTAAGTATACGTTTACACGACAATGATGTACTAAAATGGAAATGGTTTTCTTTTGCATTTTTCGCAAACAGAAAACAAGGTCACAATGATCCTTGTTCACATAGATCCGCGAAAAAGACCAAAAATGCTGTATTCTGCTGCCAGACCACTAGTTGGCGATGTCACTTAGTAAAGAAACACACACACTTAAACACGTAACATGCATGAGCATGATGTCAACGTTTTCACAAATTCACGTTTTTGTAGTTTAGACAGAGGTGATGATGATATCTTGCACTTTGAAAACCATTTTCAAAAGTTTACTGTAGAAACATGCCGGCGCAAAAGGACATCTTGACGTGGAGGCGGGTGTGTATGCGGTGTGTGTAGATAGAAATGGCTTATTCTAAGGTAATAAATACACAACGGTTCATTATGTAAGGTCTTTAAAACATAGTTATGTATATTATATTGCATTTCTGTCAATAGATCCTCCTAAAATTTACACACTGCATCTTAATTCATGCTTTCTAAGACCTCTCGGCTAGAACAAAACCGACCAAATCTCAACTTTTGAACATGCCCAAGTTCTTACGGCACGAATCTATGTGATAGACAACACTATAAATACAATATAGCTATATCTAAAATCCAGAGGATCACTCGTAATGCCATTTTATATCATTATATCGCCCAGCGATTATGGCATTACATAGACATAGTGGTAATATTTTACAGTTTCATTACTTAACATTAGTTAATGCTAAACTAACATTAACTAAAATGAGGAATGCATTATATACTGTATGCTGCATTATATACTGTATGCGTTAAACTTTATTAATGTTAGTTAACATAAAAATACAACCGTTCATTGTTAGTTCATGTCAGTTCAAGTCCATTAAATAATATTAATAGATAAAACACTTACTGTATTAGTGATAGTGCTGTCAAATCGATTAACAGAGGCCAGCTAGTTAGAGTAGTCCGACTCTCATGCCGGAAGACCTGGGTTCGAGGCCTGCTCAGAGCGGGTGAATAGGACCCGGGTAGAGGGGTTACATTGGTGCCGTGACCCGGGTGGGAGTGAGGTTTAGGGGGTGAGTGTAACGGAGGCCAGCTAGTAGTTGCTGTGCGAGTAAACCTCACTCCTCTGACCTCGAGAGATGCTCTAGTGAGAGATGTCAGGGGTTTCAGCCTTTAGCCTCCTTGTTAGAGCGTCTGACTGTCATGCCGGAAGTGGTGCCGTGACCCGGGTGGGAGTGAGGTTTAGGGGGGTGAGTATAACGGAGGCCAGCTAGTAGTTGCTGTGCGAGTAAATCTCACTCCTCTGACCTCGAGAGATGTTAGGGGTTTCAGCCTTTAGCCTCCTTGTTAGAGGGTCTGACTGTCATGCCGGAAGTGGTGCCGTGACCCGGGTGGGAGTGAGGTTTAGGGGGGTGAGTGTAACGGAGGCCAGCTAATAGTTGCTGTGCGAGTAAATCTCACTCCTCTGCACAAGAGATGCTCTAGCGACAGACGCTAGGGGTTGCAGCTTTGAGCCTCTTTGTTAGGGCGTCCAACTCCCATACTGGAAGACCCGGGTTCGAGGCCCGCTCAGAGCGGGTAGAGAGTAGGACCTGGGTAGAGGGGTTACATATGCATAAATATACATTAACTAATTAGTAAATATTCAAATTAACGTTAACAAATGGAACCTTATTGTAAAGTGTAATTAACAAGCCCTTTTGAAGCAATGTGAATTCTGCAACGCTATCTCACGACCAATTCGTACGTATTTTACGAGATGGCTAACTCCTACGGATTCGTACAATTTGTCTAAACCCCAGTGATGGGTTGGTTTAGGGGCAGGGTTAGGGGTGGGTCATTTTGCGAATTCATACGAACTTGGCAACTCGTAAAATACCTACGATTTAGCAAAAACGAGGTCATGCGAAGTCGTACGAATTAGCTACCTTGTAAAATAAGTGTGAATTTGCCATGAGATCAGGTTGGACTTCTGCTCAACGGAGTAGCACAAAAATCTGCCAAATGAGCTAAAGAAATAAATTTGACTACATTTGAAATCATTGTTTGTCCAAATCAGTTCTGTATTGTAAATAAATTACAATTAAACATGCATTATATTATAAATATGTTAGAGATTTCTGAAAAATCTCCTATTCATAAATGAATCCCTCATTTTCTGAGCCTCGTATGAATCAAAGACCAACAGCGCATCACGTCGGTGGCTTTTTCTCGACTCCGTACAGAAGAGAAACCCAGGTGAGCAATATCTCGAAGCAGAGGTTTGTCTTCAAACAGACAGAATGAGTGCAGATGCTAGCGATCAGCCGGGCCGGGCCGTGACAGCCGATGCTGACGGAGGCCGCCGCTCGGACGGTGCTAAAGAGCTCGTCGGCGCCGTGACGCCGCACCCGAGGCGAAGGGAAGCTGCCACTCACCATCAGACACCTGCAGGCGGCCCTGTTCTACCTGACATCGCTCTGCAGATGGGCCGGTCCCTCAGGTGGAGGCAGCCAAACACTCGCCATTAATCATTGCATAAACCTTGCCCAGTGGGAGAACCCAAGGTTAGCCATCATTTGGAGCTAAATTGAGTGAAAAATAGCTCTGGCAATGGGACGACTGTGTCACCGTCCCCTGAGGGCCCCCGCCAAGTGTGAAAACAGCTCTATCCAAGCAGCTAAGTAATCTGTCAGTTAGTTAAAGACATCATAATTCATTTAGCCTAATAAAGCCAAGAGTGATCACAGACGTGTCTGTTTGCTCTCGGATTTTGCAGCATTTATCTTCTTTATTTTCCTACAAGCCCTCTGACAGAACTCGGATGCATAATCTCAAATGATGTATGACTTTCCGCCTAAAGGATTATGTATGTAAACAACTGACCTGGAGTCTCTTAAAAAAGATGATTAGAAAACAAAATGTTTATAATTGTAGGGTGAACATTTCATTTCTCTCATTTTATTTGAATATATGTTTAGCTATTATTAATCACCTTAAATGGTTCATTTTCAAATAGAAAGGTTCCTAACAAATCACAAATTATCTTTTAATTGACAGTTCGCAAAGACCCGCCCCCTTTAGTTACTGTCGCTATGTCCGACAAGCCATGCGCTCTCACATAAAACGCATCATGTTCTCACGGAGTGAAAATACATCGTCAGAGGACACTGACAACGTATGAAACAGTTTGATAATTAAAATATCGTAATTTTTTAAAGAGGTTTAATCAATAAATAGCATCTTTCATGTGTCGTGACAGATCGCTGCAGCTCCTCAGGAAGCGATCATCTCTTCATACTAGTTCATTTATAGCATCAAATAAACATGAATGAACATCAGAAGGAATGTTGTTTCAAGCCCGGAAAGACGTGAGGACACGTCAGACTGCTTTTTTGGACAAAATAGCGGATTCTGAGTTATGATTGGTCAGATCACCTGTCAATCAAAGTGCCGGCGAAGACGTGTTCAGCATTTTGCTGACTATTTTAAAACTACAGCATGATTGCAAGTCTGATATGGCTTTGCTTTTATGCAACTTAGTAACAGCTAAAAGTAAATTGAGTAACTGACCAAAATCCACCAGTTAGTATGAAGCCTGTATTTCTTCACATATATTGCTGCTTTTGAGTCACAAAGCAACGCACAAACAGAGTCAGACTGGAACAGACTATTGGACACCATGAACTCAGAACGAGCCACACGGACAATCAAATTCCAGCCATTTAACTGTTGTTAAATTCACAGAAAAAATCATAATAAAATATTAAAAACACCAAACAATGACTGACAAGAAACACACAACACACAAGGGTAACAAGAACAAACACAGCTGGGAACAGTGAAAAACTACAAAAGGACTACAAAACTGGCACAGGAAACGAGAACAAGGCCTTCAACATAAAAGTCCCAACACGACACATGGGACATGTAACAGTTGTTAGGGTTCAACAGGGCTAATAAAAGGTGCGTTTGAGTTTATTTTCCTCTAAACTAAC